>JANHFL010005182.1:142000-154609 GCA_032468155.1 Oxyrhabdium leporinum
AATGGGCCACATGGAGACTCCTAGCAGGGATGGGGCAGGGAGGGTGGGATAGGGTGGGTGGGGCAGGGTGAGTGGGGCCAGCCAGGAGTGGGATTTGGGGGGGTTTGGTGAACCCCACAGAATCTTTGTTAAGGGTCCACCCAAACCCCATGCGAACCCACAGCAGCCCACCCCTGCTGCCATGTCAATGGCCAGCCTTTAATCAGAGGATAAAAAAGAGAACATGGTGAAAGGAAAAAGGGTTATAATAGAATATGCAACATGATATGAAACATACATTAAAAAATTGAAAACCAAATCACTGTCCATGAAGAATTTCCATACTGTATATGTTGAAGGAGAGAGAGAGACAACAATGAATTTGCTTGTTTGTACGGTTATAGTTATACAAAATAACTATAACAACTATATGTGCCTGCAAATCTTCATGATTGAGACTTTAGCAACAGTTTTTATTATTATTATTATTTTAAAAAAGAAATATCCCGGTACCTTTCATAGTAAAACTCGTTCTTGTAATGGCAGCAGCAGTGGTAGTTCACTATTGTTGCATTTATTCTTAACTATTTATTTATACAGCTTCTGTATTTTGTATATTATTAAGTTAGGCAACTCTTGCAGTAGTAGATGACCCATTGAAACAGTGACTAAAGAATTCAGCATGCTCTATAAGTCTCCTCCTCCTCCTCCTCCTTCATGGCAGGCAGCATTCTGGTCTTCAAGCAGTCACCTGAAATAAAATTAGAAGCATTCACCTACAATACACTGTGTGAATGATTAGTAAAAACAACTGTGGCATCTAGACAGCTATTGTTGCTCTGTTTATAGGCAAGGAGGTAGTTATCAATGGCTATATAAATGTATAGGCTTATAAATTAGACTATTTAAATGGGGAACATTGTGTTTGCTCATATTGGGTTTAAACATATATTTGGCTAAAATAGGAGTAACCTATTTTGTTTTTTGCCTTACGAAAAACAGTTAAAGCCGTCATAATGCAAAGGAAAGAAGGAAGGGAGAGAGGGAGGGAGGGAATAAGGAAAGAAGGAAGGAGACAAGGAGAATTGGAGAGGGAGGGAAGGAGACAGTGAGATAAATATTTATATACAATGGAGTCCATAATATACAAATTTGTCAGCTTAACAAAAAAAAATATCTGAATTTTTCATGTAGAGGCACATTTGGCTGTTACTAACCCAACAAAGCACCTGGAATTTCTGGAACTTTGCAGACATCTAATGTTCAGTTGGAGCAGCAAAGTATCTTAGGGAAATATGAAATAAAACATCATATCATCTCTTTTATTATATATATATCTTTCTCTCCTACCACAGCTACTGATCAATGATCATTTGAATCTCATTTGGTTACAGAGTTCTGCTCAGAATTTGGAGGCCGTCACAGACCCTGGAACAGATCCAGAAGGTTAAAAAGAGCATTTACTTATTTACATAATTATTAAACTAATTGCATTAACTAAATTAACTGAACTAATTAAACTAATTTTATTCATTCAATCGTAAAACAACCCTTCCTTCTCCCTTCTATACAAATAATGCAACACAAATTCTATACAAGTAATGCAACACAAAAGTATGCCAGTCTCAGTACAAAGCAAGCAAGCAAACTCAATAGTCCCTAGATTAACAGTAAGTATGCTTAGAGCGGGGTGGGTGGGTCAAACTCAATTTCATTGAGGGCCACATCAGGGCTGACCTTGAGGGCCAGGTGGATATGGCCAGGGTGAATGTGGACAGCTTGATGTCACTTGTGTCAGGGGCACCTGTGGTGGCCTGGGCAGGGCTGTGGGGATCCATTGTTTCCAGCAGAGGAAGATGAGACCAAGGAGAGATCTGCTTTTGGGCTCCATTTTCGACTGCAATGGCCTCCTGCAGCCCTCTGCCACTGAAAACAGAGCTCTATGTAGCATTTTACCATTTGTTCAGGTGACTGGTAAAGAGATTAGGAAATCTAAGGACATGCTGCTCCATAACATGATATCCATCAATGTGATGCCTTACCATCTGGACACAGCATGTTGCAAATCACTAAATCAGCCACCAACACCTTCTTCTTCTTTTTTTTCTTTCCAAAAGTGGCAAACATACTCAATTAGACAGAAGTCTGCTTGGATTTAATCACCTAAGTTGAATGCCAGGAAGAGATACTGTTCTTTAAGATGCTGAAGCCAGGGGCTACTTTCACATTCCATATACACTTTGGCGTTTTGGACTTCAAACTTGAAGCAGAGCCTAGGCATGGCCAGTTAATTTGGAAAAAAAGAAGAAGCTGATTTTCTGTCTAGATGTTCGGGCATGTGTACATCTGTGTGTTCTACTAAACCAAATGTGAAACTTCTTTAAGCTGACCTATAGGGATCCCAATTGAACTGAATTTGAACCTTCCCAAAGCTGAATTTGTGGTTCTGGATCTGGATGGACTTGGGCAAGGAGATTGAAGAGGGAAAACCATGGCTCTGAAGAAATTCCAACCACCTTTTTTTATTGGTTTATAATCATGGATTCAGGAGATGTTGAAGATGTTGAGCTTGTCAGCTGGAAAACTGAGAGCCCAGGTTTGAGACTCAAGCACTGCACAATGGGGTGAGCTCCTGTTCCTTGCACCAGCTCCTGCCCATCTAGCAGTTTGAAAGCATGCAAATGCAAGTAGATTAATAGGTACTACTTTAGTGGGAAAGTAACAGCATTCTCTGGGCCTTTGGCATATAGTCATGCTGGCCACATGACCAAGGAAAATGTCTTCGGACAACACTGGCTCCCTCGGCCAAGAAACACAGAGGAACACTTAGAGTCAGACATTACTAGACAGGGAAAAATTTTCCTTTTTAATCACAGATTCATTTATTGGGCTTCACTGTGGAAAATGTGCTCATTGGGGCTTTGATAATGCTAGAACTGCCCTCAAACCACACATTTGGGATCTAGAGCGTCAAACAGATTTAAGCAAATTTTCACTCCCCAATATTGACCTTATTCCTCTGGAAGAGTTTGCTCCAGCCTTTCATTTGCAGAATCATCAATTATGATTCTGAAATGTTGTAAGGCCTCCACTTTAGCCAGGCTGAATTCATTGTCCTCATCAATTATTTTTTTAACGTTTCAAGGGTACTCCTATGTATCTTTCATTATGTCCATCTGTTGATAGCTCAGTAGAAACTCTGAGCCATATGCCGCTATGTTGCGCCCTATATAAGAACTCAAGATAAACCTTCATTTGTTGAATCTTGAAGAACTTTCTGGTTAGGGAGTGTGATTCTAACTTCTTGTTACTTCTTTTGGAAAAGGACTCAAAAATATCTTCCCAAGTTGCCCAGTTTTATGCTACCATCTGTACAATATGTCATACCACTAATTAAGCCTGGATATTCATTTTCTTATAACTTCTTATAATACTATTTTTTAATCCTGTTTTATTTTACTATATGTGTTCTTAATTATGTTCTGATCCTGTTAAACTATTGATTATTTTTTTTACATACACACACACACACACACACACATGTGTGTAATAGTTCTACTATTAGATATTTTATTGTATCTGGCCTGAAAGCTGCAACAATCTGATCCCCCCCCCCAACAAAAGATAAACAGATGGTGATAAGGCAATTCAGGTTTCTGAATCCACATTTGGAAGGAAACATAGATCAGTCAGAAACAAATATATTTTCTAAATAATGCATTGATGAAGCTAAACCTTCCTGGATGATGATAAATGGATGGGTGGGTGAGTGGGTGGGTGGGTGGATGGATGAATGGAATTGGAAGGTACTAATCCTTTGCAGTGTGCAGAAAACTCAAAGTATGGAATTTTTAAAGGTGGAGAACCGATAACTGTGGTAGGCAGATTCTTCCACTGTAGGATCAGGATACCTTACATTTTTTTAAATATATATATATAGGTAGTTGTATCCTGCAGCCCACAGTTCTGCTCCTAATTCCTCCAGCAATGGAAAATCTTCCATAATGAATGGTCCTTGGCACTCTCTGAGCTTGGTTGATTTCTTGCAGATGTTTCATTACCCAAATGAGGAAGCATCATCAATGCTAGTTTGGCTAATGAAACATCTGTAAGAAAATAGCCAAGCTCAGAGAGCTCCAAGGACCCCTCATTTCAACCCTGAGCTACATATATTCTCCTTTTGGGGGGAATCTTCCCTATGGCATTCATTTAGCTATCTGAAAATTATGTATACCGAAACTTGGTATAAATATGATATTCAAAGAATGTAGTACAAAATTTTGAATGGAAAGTGAATAAGCAGATTGTATTCCAGCTTTCACAATCTGGTACTCTTCAGATACTGGAAGTTCTCAAGGTTATGATCCAAATATCTCTAACGGAAGCAATATTGGGAAAGATTGCTAAATTCTATTAAAACAAAATGACATTTTCTTGGTGTTAGAAAAGAAAGAAGCTAAAATCTGCATCTCTGTGCATGTGCTGTATGTTAATGATGGCATTCTAGAATGATGAAAACAAAGTAGATGGCCAAAATCATGTTAACTGCTGTATGCTTTATAAAAAAAAATGCATGTTTTAGTAGTTTAAAGAGTGTTGCATAAGCTGTTTGACTAATATCATTCACACTTATTTTAGGATGACTTACAAGCAGTCTCCTTTCCAATTTGTATTGCAAACTGTAACATTGTAAAAATGTTAACTCTCTCCCATGGTCCAAATAAACCATAGAACTGAAATTGAATCTCTCAAAGCTTGATCCCTACTGCCCAAGGCAAGGCAAGACTCTCTTTCAGGTCTTATTCCATATCTGCCACCATCATTACTCCTAATTATTCTTGACATTTTGTCCATTATACTGCCAAGTTCCTCAGAGGATAGAAATAATCATCCAAAAGAGGAAGTTTGCTAATTATCTCCATGATGTGCAAAAAAAACCAGGAGTGTAATAGCTGAAACTTTATTTATGATAATTGGTGGGGTAGACTGAGAAAAAGAAAAAAAAGATCTTTAAATTACTCTTATCAAGATCTCATACATATTTTTTTATCATCATAAGTTTTTTACCCATTGTCCTGTTTGTAAATGACAGAAAGGTGAAGGCAACATATCCTATATATTTCAGGATTTCTTCATATGTCAACGGTGTCAGCGTTCTGGCAAAATCCACTCTTCCATTCAGCACTCAGAAACCAAGTTATCCAAGTAAGAATTTATTAGAGAAACCATGTTGGCACATCTGGAAAAAAACTGAATCTGAAGCCCCACGTTTTTCCCTCCCCAAGAGAAATTCAAAGATCCACCTCCCGGCCATCCCAATAATCACATGGCCCAATCCACATCCAGCTCAAACGGATGCCTTCCTTCTGGCACTCTTCTTCCAGGTGCAAGTTGACATGTCCTTGACTCTCTGAGGAAGAATGTTGTTGTGTCTATACTCCCCTGCTACATGTGAATATCCCCCCTCCCAATTTCCCAGGCACTAAAATGTGACAGCCGCAGAGGCCTTCTACAAATATGGCTCCCAAGGCTGACAACATGCTCAGCATCACATGACAAGATAGAAAGACCTGCACATGGATTAGAGAACAAACGAAAGGATACAAAATCATTAAGAGAGTAAAAGAATTGAAATGGAAATAGGCTGGTCACCTAGCAAGAATAACTGATGGCAGGTGGATTAAGGCAATCATAATGGATTCCACTTGATAAAAAGCATCCACGAAAGAGACCCAAAACAAGATGGAGCAACAACAGCAGCAAGTATTGGGGGCCCAAATGGCAAAAGAAACCTCAAGACCATATTGGTTGGAAACATGCAGAAGAGGCCTTCATCTTGCAGTAGATAGACAATGGCAAGAATGGTAGTGATGATGATACTTCACCTTTTTTAAGGCATTCAGGATAGCTTATATGGTGTATTCCTCATTTTCTCCTTACAACAACTTGCAAGGTAGGTTGGACTGAGAGACAATGACTAATTCAAAATCTTCCAATGAGTTCTTTAGTTAGGGAAAACCTTTAACAAGGTCCCCGTTAACTATTACTTTATACAAGCAAACCAGATGAACCTTTAATGTGAGTTCTTGATTTAACGTTTTGAAATAAATTTTATATTCTACCTAATCATTTTATCTCTGGGCAAATAAACAACTCTATATTATTTTGGCTTGTCCTTCTGCTCCATATAAAAGTTCTCTTGGGGAAGAATTCATATTAAGGAGAAAGCTTCAAATTCACACAATTATTAATATTCTTTGTTTTTTGTTTTTACCTGAAGCGAACTTAAACAAATAAATAAGAAACACTGTACCATAAACTAAAATAGTACAGAGTATTAGTTCAAAATTGAACCACTTAATTCTCTTTCAAGTGTAGATCATTTCTGAAATATAATTATTGTTTTTTTAAAGATAAAATAATTGCATGTATGTATATTTATGTGAGCGATGGGAGCTGTTCGTCAAAATGCAGAAATGCCCCCAAATCATCCATATTGACGATGGCAATAATATTCTTGAAAATTATCCATTCCTTTCTCACTGCCCCTTCATCTTATCTGCTATGATTTGGAATATACTGGTACGTTGCCTGTACTAGAAAGAGATGAGTGGCTCCCTTCTTCCTAAGTACAGGGTAAGTTAAATAAATGTCTTCTAAAAAGTAGCATAAAAAAACCACCACAAACAATTGTAGCAATTTTTCAGGACAACTCATGCTAAATCAATAGATCAACTCAACTGGGAATTTACAAAGGAGGCTCATTTAAATGTCTTCTCTGGGACCCAACATGTATTTTTATTTTAAACCAGACTGTACCAGGAAAAAACAGCTTGAGGAGCTAATAGATTACAGTAGACTGTCATTAATTGAGACTTATATTTTAGAGGCAGGAGCCAAGTGGTTACCCAATTTATTGGAGGAAAAGACATGTTGGCTCCCAATCTGACAGTCAGCAACAATAGTAGATTTAAATAACAAATTCATCTTAAACTGTCAACTCTAACATCTTTAATCCACAGTATTTTCAAATCCCTGGAAGCAACAGAATAAAGAGCTCAAGCTGCTACACATTTACTCCCAATTATTCCCAGTTTTAAATACTTAACTTTACCTGGATTAGATTCCAAATTCAAATCCGCAAAGAAAGTGAGCAGAGAAAAGGTATCGTGCATCTACTTGGCCACATTCCCAGTCTTTCAACTTAGAAATACCCAGACTGCAATATTCATTTAAGGCTCATTCCTCTGCTTAAGAAGCATACGTTCCATTTATTTGTATGAATTTCACTGCAAGGGACCCATACTTAGCACTGCAATCTCAGAGATGACATATTCTTAATGGACTTCCCTACCAAGCTGATCATATAGCTAAAACTCCTGCAAGAGTGTATATGTATTGCAATAAATAAACTTATCCCCCATCTGGACACCCCCCCAAAAAAAAAAAATAAGTGGAAACTAATCATATTTTATTGGTTTTTATTATGAGATTCATAAATAGTGAGGAGGGAAAGCTTTTTTCCTCTACATTTCAACTCATTCCTAGCCCTAGAAAAAAAGGCTCATTTTTTGGGAAATTGTGCCACTCTCTTTTTCTGTGGCTACTGTTGCTGCTTCTCATTATATTACATAAATAAAAATACTACTGTTTTTTCCCATTAGGAAGTGGCGAAAAGCAGCAGTTTTTATTTCCTTTTCTCACAGTCCCACTGTCACACTTCTCCCCTATGGGAATATGCACAAACTACAAAGGAAAAGCAAACAATGCATATGCTACCCCAGGAGAACACTAAATTCGTTCAGATGGGAAGAAAGCAAGGAGCTAGCCTTTTTTTTTTCCATGGCTTTCTTCAACACAATAAACTTTGGGGAGAAAGCCACTCTTCATTTGAGCAGTCCAGCAATCCAGAGTTCAAAGCTATGCGTTCCCAACATGGACCCTTTCCTGAGGATACATCTGAGTGAACCATGAACCCAGAGCCGCAGGGTAAAAAAAGAACAAACAAAGCTGCATCTGGAAGAAATAGAAGATTTAATAGGAAAGACTTGAGAGGGTGTTTTTTTTTCTACTCCAAAGCCAATTCTGTCAGAACAGTAGTTCCCATGGTATTTTTGGCACTCCTTATTTCAGTCCCCACCAGGGTCTAGGTGTCATTCAGTACTGTGGAAAATCAAATACAGCGTTTTAAAGACTTTTCCACTGAAATGAAATATAGTCTGAAAAATGTGTCAAGAATGGCTGGATTCAGCCATATTGCAAATTATTGCAAAATATTTTTTCTGTTAATTCCTAGTAAAATTAGAATTCAGTAACCATTAAATCTATATTTTTTTCAGTATATTTGACATGTAATCTATAGAACAGCCTATTATTATTATTATTATTTATTAAATTTGTTTGCCACCCATCTCACCTAGTTTATTTATTTTTTTCCTTCTTGATATACTGAAAGAAAAAAACATCCCCATCTAACTCAACAGAAAGCCTAATAGGAGATAATATTATATGTTAAAAATGTAATTGCATTGTAAGTGCATATACTGTATAGACATCATAATGAAAGCCAGTTTGGTCTAGTAGTTAAAGCACCAGGCTAGAATAGCAAGAGACCAGGACTTCAAATCTTGCCTTAGCCTTGAAAACCAGCCAAGTAACTTTATGCCAGTCACTCTCTCTCAGCCTAATCCACCGAACAGGACTGTTGTTGTGGGGCAAATAGGAGGAGGAAGGTGTGTTTGATATGTTAAGCATCTTGAGTGATTTGTACAAATAATGAAGGTGGAATATAAATAAACAATAATAATAACTGTCTTATTTCAGACTCTTTTGCTGATTATCCCCTACATGAAATGCAGGGATTTTTCCCCCATAGCTGGCAAATATTGGCTTGGTTCATACATCCGGCCAAGCTTGTCTGGTTTTGACTTAACAGACCAGCAATTGTGGTAGGTAAATTACAGTCTAAGGTTTATCATATTATATGCAACCAACCAACTGTGGTTTATTCAATAAACTATGGTTAAGAAAACAATGGTAAAGCATAACCAAATCCAACCTCACTATCGTTATTGAATACATACATACATTTATCTCTATCTCATCATTCTTTGTCCCAATGAACACATCTATTGAACCACACTTAGAATTTTAATGCTGATTTAATAATTACCCATTATCATTTTTCCATATTGGATGCTTCTTGATTATGTCTGTCTTTTCAAAACAGAAAACAGAATTTCCAAATATATATAGTAATGTGTAAACATATCCAGTACTGTTGCAACATCAACCTTTATTCATGAAATGACTGGCAATCCAGGAGAGAAAACACTCTTAGAAAATAAATGAAAACACTTGAAGATTTTTCAAGCTTCAACAGAAATATGGATGAGAATTCTAATCAACCTCAATGAAAGTGATTGCTTACATTAACTTTGACCTTGAATGATTAATAAATGTGTAAGGAAGAGTCTAAGATACTTATTAGAGAATTACAATATTTGGAATAAGCTAGAAGATTATAATAAAGTCCTTGTAGATAAATGGCACCACCTTGTGTCCAACTGTGTGCCATATTTGAAATTCTGAGGAACTATTTATCCACTCCCTCCAACTTAATGGGGCATTCTTATCCTTGTTTTATTGAATCAATTGAGTAATCATTAATTACGCCAATAACTACTTGTTAAATCCCATAAAAACAATGCTGTTCCCAGTGCTGGATGTTTACATTCTAAATACAGAAAAGCATTTCAAAGAATTAACTTATTATCTATAGAGTCACTGCCAATTTTTGTTCCATTTAGCCATTTCACAGTGACACTAAGATATAATATTAATATACCAAGGCCCAAATTTTGCCACAATAGTTTAATTCTTCAGACACCGTATTTTTCCATTGTTTTAGCATAAAGATTTTATTTAAAGATCTACAAAAAAACCCCCCTCAAATGTTGATGTTTTTTAGCATTTGTCCTACATGATGTTGAGTTGCTTTAAAAAAGAATTAAAAAATAGTCAGCTAGTTCTTATAGTGACGCTACCAATGCCTTGGTTTGTCTAGCGTTTGATGCTTATTTAGGGCAAAAGGGAGTAGTTGCCCTTAGTTCACCCAGCTGTCTACTTTTCCTAAGAGAACACTTGAATCCAGGTCTTCTTGCCCCTAGTCCAGCATCTTAACCATACTACCTCTCTATTCAGATATCTCATTAGTAGTGTATGTATGACATAGATATTCTGGATATTGGTAAAATAAAAAATCCTGACATACATACTGGCATGCGTATTGAAATGTTTTGTCCTTAATGGTTACTTTCTCAAACCCTGCCCATGGGTGGAACAATACTTACACTAAAACCTAACACAGACAAATCATTCTTGGCCTCATAGCTCATACATAAAACCACAGGACTGTTTTTGAGAATGTATGTAGCAATGGTCGCAAAATGGAAATCACTGCAGGAATTCAAACAACTATACCAACTAACTGCAACTAGAGCAATAAAATCCTATTAAGCTTAAACGTGCAGGGCCTAAAATTACAGCAGAAGACAATGAAGCAGTGAAAAAAAAAGTGCTTAGCCTTTATGCTTTATGCTTTTATGTGTAAAATATTCAGCACCATTCCGTAATATTAACCAATCTTATACTATTCCATAAAGCCATTTTAATTAACTTTACTATTCTCACATTCAGATGTGAATTACAATATTTTATTTGACTTCAATAATCCTCTGCTGATAAATAGTTTCTTGATACATAATTAAGAGGAAAAGATGGCAACATTGTGCCACTGGTACCTTTTCAAACGTTACATGTTCTCTTCTGAAGTCTCTTCGCCAAAACTAATAATTTATTTAACAAGTATTTACTCACTTTCCTAAAAAAATCTCTAAAAGTTCTAAAACACCCCCTAAATTCAGTTCAAATTTCAACTTAGAAAAACAATATCTTACCCAAAAAAATGGACATGGGAAATATACAACACAATTTTTAATTTTAATTTTCTGCTGTTCTTATCTAAACTTTTGTAATTGTCTTTGGCAATCTGAAAGGCATTTTTCCTCAAACCCTAAAATCTTAAATTATGTTAGGTCAAATTTTGAAAAAAAAAAGTAATAATAATGTGAAAAAATTCATGGGGAGAAATAATGCTGATTGTAATGAAATGCTTGCACTTCTAACTGTATATTTTTCAGGAACTAATCTGGCGTCAATCCAAACGAACCTGAAACATTTTTGCTGCTTTGCTAACCCACTCTGTGGGGAGCAGAAAGACTAACAACTACCACATCCATTCCTAAAGACCATCTTTTCAGCTTGGATTATTTTTCTTGGCATATGACAGCCTTGTAGAATCAGACGTCTGAAAACATAAATGCCCTCCAAAGGTCTGTTAAAATAATCTTTCTAGGGAATACTTCCCATAAGTTCAGTCTCCCATATAGATTCCTTTACACAGATGTATTTCAGTGGTCTGTATAATCCTTCTTCCTGGCTTTTAAATGGTGGAAAAATATACTTCCTTTTGCCAAATCTTCTTTAGTTACTGGAAAGATTTATGAAATAAATAAATATCAAAAGGTATAAGTCACAAATAGGGTTCTTTCTGGACCACCTCTGTAATTACAGGAAGGCTGAAGTCTTACACTTAATTACAGTCACTTCAACGTATGTGTTTTCTTGGAAGAAAGACTCAGAACACACTTATAAATATAACTGATTTACATGCCTTCCCCATGATAACCTGTCCCTCCTGTCACCATAATATGTCACAGAAGCTGATGTGTAATTCTGGTGATTTGCACAGAAAATATCTTGTCCCAAAGGATGCCCAACTCTCACAACAGGCCATAGAATACAATGTAAATAAGTGTTTGTGTATATGTGTGTGTGTGTGTGTATGTGCATGTGTATGTGTATATACACTGGTGTGGTGGCCTACTGGTGAAGATGCTCGCCTCCCACTTGGAAGATTTAGAATTCAATCCTAGGTAGCAGCAGATGTTTCTCCCCCAGGGCGCAAATAAAAAATATCTGCTGCAAACTCCGCATGGCATCAGGAAGGGTATCTGGCCAGTAAATGTTCAACTCCATCCAGTTGCCCCCAACTCTACCGCAAATTAAAGGATTACAATGGGTCGTAAAAAGCAAGTATATGTGTGTATGTACAGCATGTTTGTGTGTGTGTGTGTGTGTACGTTTTCTATACAGGGGTGGGCTTCAAAAATTTCAGCAACGGGTTCGCTGCCCTGTTGCTGGGTGGGTGTGACCATGGTGGGCATGGCCTTGTCAGCCTCCTGCACCTGCACTCTCCCTGGCCTCCAGCAGCTTTCCTTGAGCCTCTGGGAGGGCAAAAACGGCCTCCCCAGAATCTGGAGGCTCTTTGGAGACTGGAAATGGGCCCATTTCCAGCCTTCCCGAACTTCTGGGAGGCCCGTTTTTGGTCCTTCTTGAGCCCCCAGGAGGGCAAAAATGGCCTCCCTGGGCTCTGGAGGCTGGAAACAGGCCTTTTTCAAGCCTTCCCGAACTTCCAGGAGGCCCTTTTTTTGCCCTCCCCAAACCTCTGTGTGCACCCTGCACTTATCTGCATCCAAAACAAGCTGTGTGGAGAATCCTGGGAGGGAA
>JANHFL010005182.1:169939-183631 GCA_032468155.1 Oxyrhabdium leporinum
CCAGGGCGAGTGTGGAAAGCTCCGGGGGCCGTGGTGTGTGTGTGTGTGAATATGAAATTTTTAACAAAATAAAAGCAAATTAAAAGCAATAATTTCTTCAATATATATATAAAAGAGAAAGAGTTCCACTAGATGCCATTGACCCCAAGGCATAAGGCCTTCAAATAGATTCTAGCCTGTTTTCAGTTAAATTTGCCAAACAGAAATTCCAAATTTTGCATTCTGACTTTCTTGACAGGGGAGCTACTAGCTTTGTATGAGATTCCCTAAGGCCTAAACCACAGACCATGAAGATACAATGTAATATATAATACTTGGCAACTCTACCAAAAGAAGCAGGGGGGGGGGGAGTTGTGGTCTGTGGTCCTGTCACAATCTATTCTTCCCTTTGAAAGTCTCCTAACACACTTCTCTGAATTGATTGCACTACTCCTCACAATCAAACACTAGGTCAATTGTTGAAAAAGGAACTTGATGTTTTCCAGTGGAATATAATACGAAACTTTGGTTTAATAACAACAAAGAATTATTCAACCAACACACTCTAGCATTAAGAAAAGAGAAGGATCGTATTTCAAAAACATGAAATTATTGAACCAGTAAAAGAGATGGGGAAGGATGCTGACTCTTGAGTTCAAAGTTATATCTGAAGCACCTTCTAACTACAATTAGCCTAGCCTCTAATTTGCAAAGTTTGTTTCCAAACTGTCAGAAACTTAAAAGATTATGTCATGGTTTTCTGCGTAAATTTACCAGCACATAAGAACCCGTTGTCACTGCCACTTTTAATAAAGTGCAAATATTACTATAGATAGTCCATGCTTAATAGTAATTGGGACTGGAATCTGTTGCCAAGCAATGCAGTCATAAAGGCAACTATCATGTGACTGTATCACTTAGCAACTGCAAAACCAACACTCCCCATTGCTGTCGTTATGTAAGGATTGTGGGTTGTTAAGAGAGGATCTCACATGACTGTGGCTTGTAACTTCCTGACAGCTTCCAAACAACAAAATCAATCAATGGGGAAATCAGCAGGAAGTCGAAAGTCCTGAGAGGCTTGCAAGCAGGCTGGCTGGAAAGTGCTATGAAGTGCAGCTGGGGGAGAGGGAAAAGATTGAGTAATTGCAAGCAAGTGTAGGAAGAGGCACTGCAGTGCAGAGTGTGGGTGAGGGCAGGAAAGGGAGCTGCGGTGGGTGTATGAATGCAGGCAGACATGGGATGGGAAGCTGTGTAAATGTGTGAGTGCAGACAGGTGGACATACACTATGGAGTCCAGGCAGAAGGTGCTTCAGGCAAGCACATACTACAAGGTATGAGATTCCTGGAATCTCATACTCTGTAATGCACTCCCCAGGAGAAAAATGAGTGGCAATGACTTACAGGAGCGACTTGTGACCTTCCCTGCCAGTTTTCCCATTGACTTATCAAATGGGGAGCCAGAAGAGAAGGTCTCAAATGGGAATTGTGGGACTGCAGGATGGAGCAACCATTGTAAGTGCAAGCTGGTTGCCAAGCAGATTGCAATAATGAGACTGGGGAGTGGGGAGGTTGCTGGGACATCAGAACTTTGAGGACCGGTCATAAGTATCTCTCATCAAGCTCCATCACAACTTTGAACAATTATTGGTTGAGTAGTGTAACTGAAGAGTACTTTTAATGACTTTAATGGATTAAGGAACAATTTGTGGGATCAAACCGAAGATTCCTGAGCTTCTTAGAAGATTTTTTTTTCTTGTAGTTCTCTTAGATGAATAACTAGCCTCCATCCACTTGTTCATGTTCCTAAGCAATTGATGTTCAGAATCTAATTTTGATTATTAGTCACCTGATTTATTTCTCAAATTCCCACTTAAAGCTAAATTGATGTAAATTTATTGGTTGTATCAACTGAAAATAAAATGAGAACGTTTGAACCAGAAAAGTAAAGTTAAAAGATTGATAAATGCTGAAAACCCACTCCACATGCATATATCTATATCAACATAATATTTACACTGACTCACCTGGGTACAATTGTTTAGTTGGGGCACTGAGTTGTGCACTTTTTGAAACTCTGTAGGCAACATCTGATCCTTTGGAATTCTTTCTGTTTATACAAATTCCTGATGTTTTTGATATTCCTTCTGGAGATTTATGAAATTCTAATGCTTTGAGTACATCAACTGGTTCAGCTGAAACATAAGAGAAAAAAAGGAATTTAGAATATTCATAGTTCTTCCAAAATATTACCCATCCTTTAAAAAGGGGGAGCTTAGATGGGGGATCTGTAACATTTCTCATACTATGACAAAAAGCTCTAAACAATCTCAGTGATCCAACCACAAGGCCAACCTTGGTCCACAAAGTTAACCAGATTCTATCACAATTCCTCAAATCCAATAAAATATTGGCTTGAACATTAGCAAACTGCTTTCTGCTCAGTCTGCAAATGAATTGTGAATTGACAGCTGAAATGCAAACACCTATAGAGCAGAGTGCCTACATCTCATTTGTTCAAGAGAAAAATGAAGTACAAATCTATTCTTTAGTTATCACGCACATATTCTTACAATCCCCGCAAAAGGTAAATACCACTCGTGCCCTTAATATGGTCATCTAGTATAACTTGGCTGATGTCTTCCATTTGTTCAACTTGCTTTTTTTGAGAATGAACCTGAGTCTCCTTCCCCCTACTCTTGACTGCCCTGAGTTTTGTGCTGTCTCACTTCTTAGCCAATCCCCAGACCCTTATAGCAATAGCTCATGGCATCACTTCCTGAAAACACCCTTCATGGTAGACTTGAATGAAGATTTGAATGAATTAAGTCTATCTTAAGAGAGAGAGAATATTTATTTATTGCAAACTTGGTAGGCCAATAATCTGGATAAAAATTTCAGCTCTAAACAATGTGTAAAACATGTTAATGCCAATAAAAACAAGGAGCCATTCAAACAAGTTAAAAAGATATGAAACTGTCAGGTGCAAACGTTCAGGTCCATATATGAAAGTCCAGTTAAACTGATTTTCATCAAACCATCATCACAACACTGATGATGTTACCTAGTTTGGGCAATTAAATGTCTGCAAGAAAACAGCCAAGCTCAGAGCGCACCCAGGATCCATCATTTCCACCCTAAGCTACAAATATTCTCCTTTATTGGTACCTCATAGAGATTTCAACAAGATCAGCAATGAGAGGCCAAGTTTCTTGACAGTTTGTTCATCAAGAATAGTTTGAAGGGAGATTTGAATGTTCTGAAACAGGCTTTAAAAAAAACCCTGACACTCATGGATTACCATTCTTTCAACTGGGAAGATTGGGAGCTATGGTCTGAGCCATCAGAAGAATGATTCAGGAAACGTTTTCTACAATAAGAAAACTGGGAAGACCTGGATTCTATCAGAATCATTGTTTTCTGTAATTCTGAGGCAGGAGGTATTGTTAACTATGTGGAAAATGAGAGTTTGGGGAAGACTGAAAACAAAATGCTTTGCCCATTTGGGAGGCGAGGACAAAATGACCATTAGCATCATATCCAGGAAAGGGGAAGGATTGGGGTTGAGGGGGAAGATGGCCAAAGCACGATTGCTGTTTCCATAATTAACATTTTTAAAATGGAAAAAAAAATGGAGCAGAGACCAAAGAGTGAAAAGCCAGCCATTGCCGCCACACTAAGCCACTCCTTCCTTGTGTACTCCTGTCATTTGATGGCCAACACTGTCAAACTATCTCACTGAGCTGGCAAGTGGGTAATCTTTTCAGGAGATTCCAGCTTCCAACCTCTTCCAGAGAATCCAGACCTTCTGTAATAATAATGGTTTCCCTGCTGTGGAACCAGGACTTATAGTAGAAAAGCTAATTAGTAATAAGCAATCCTAAAACCTCACTTTCAGAATGTTTTATTCACCAGCTATATTTCTAGCAGACAGGAGACCAAAATCAGATAAGCAAAAAAAAAAAGAGGTAAAACCTCAACAGGAAAGGTTGGCTATATTAAGCATATAATGGCAAGTACTAAGTGCTTAAAGTACATAATTGCCAGGAATTAAGATAACATTAAATCTGTCAAAATTCAATGAATACACACACTTTCCACAGTTGCCAACATTTTTCTCTTAATACTTTAAGAATCTACATAAACCCATCAAAACCACATTAAAGCTACCACTATACCATTTGATTGAAGTGTTCCTATAGGACCAAAATGACTACATGTCAATTTACTTAGAGTTAGGGCTTACAAGGTGCAAACTAAGCCAAAAACATTGTTAATTTGGTTTTGGATTAGTTTGTGTTTCAGTTCAGTCGACTGTGGTTTATTCAACAAATCATGGGGAAAGATGGGCTTGCATTATGAGTGAGTTGTAATTAGTGTAATCACTGAGGCTGGATACTTTATGCCCTAAGCATATTGTCCTATAAATATTTATTTAGGAGAAGGGGACAATGAAAACAGTGGAGCCTAGTTGTGAGACTCTATAGACAGGATGAACCGCAAGGATATTGGCACGATCATATATGTAGAGATACTTAATTGCATTATTTCTACTACACATATGGGTGCATGATGCAAAGTTTTATGTCTTGCTGCTGAGTATCATAGATCATGAGGTTAAAAGATGGCACCGATTGCTCACTCATCGATCTGGCTATTCTCAAATATAGAACAGCAGGAAGGACCTCAGATGTCCTCAGAAGTATAAAGTTTCTAGAGAGTTACCCTCAGAGAATGCAGTGTATATACCATTTAGGAAATTATGATATAGTATACAGGGGTATGGAGACAGTCTTACAGAATGCAAGAACTATTAAGTAAAGTTTAATTTAGATCTGGGAAGGAAGGCAGGGTGAGGAAAAATCTCAAGGTAACCGTGCCTTGGTTCTGTTTAATATAAGAGGGAGCAATGGAAAATAGGTTTTCAAGATTCTGCTATCATACTTAGAATAGCAGAGTTGGGAGGGACCTTGGAGGTCTTCAAGTCCAACCCCTTGCTTAGGCAGGAAACCCTATACCATTTCAACCAAACCAACAGGGCAGAATGTCAGCAAGTAGCCCTTATATCAATAAAGTAGAGTTCTACTAATCCTTGCATCGACTGCTTCCTGGCTTGTATATGAATGAGCTGACACAGACAGAAAGACACACTAAAAAAAAAAGCTATCTACACAATCTCTTCAAAAGATTTTTTTAAAAAAGGATTCAGCAGTAAATCACATAGCTCCCATTAACACAGCTAAACCTGTTTCCTACACTAGGACTCAAGTCTAACAGACACAGTTCAGCTAGATAACAATTTTTATTATAAAGAAGAATGAACTCAGATTAAATCATTCATTGCCTAGTGCCAGGATGAATGTAAGTTACATTCATAGTCCAGTAGTAGAAACCCATATTTCTTTCTGCTCTTTCTATGACTTTATAGACTCTTTGTACAATATATGGTGCACTTGAAGCTGAGCAGATACTAAGCATCTATATGACCAACAATTCAGGTCTAAGAAACACTACCTGTTGGTTTATTTATTACAACAGTGATCAGTTGATAATAAATATCAAGAAGTGAAAAAAAGGAAAGAACCTCTACCTAATGAAAAGGAAAATTGATGTATTAATATACAAACTGCCCTTACTTGTAGAAACTTTTGGGGTTGATGTTGAGTTTAGCTCTGGGAATAAATTTAACAAATCTTCTTTCTTTTATTTCAGTCAGTATTTCCATTTTATGTTACCTCCACATATTTGCGGAGCTGGACTGGGCGTGGCCTGTGTATGACGCATCCGGCCCGTGGGCCACCAGTTTGACATTCCTGTACTAAACCAATGCTTACTACATGCTTATCTTTACATAACCATGGGCAGCATGCAAGATAAGACTATTTAAACCAGATGTGAGCAGTGTGGAATGCAACTTGCCCATAAATAGGACCCAGTCTACTAACATTTCTTTAGACCTTGAAGTCTAAAGAACAACTAAAATAACCATGAAGTAGTGGCTGACCTGGAGATTCACATGCCAAGAAATGAGATTCAGTATATCCCTGAGGACATGCTTAGCATAGAAATTTGTCATTAGTACCAGTACTAAGTTTGCAAATCCATTCCTTATTTCACTTTCTCCACATGGTCTTTTTCAAAAACATTATTTAGAAGGCAAAATAGCAGTTCCTACTGCTATACTTCACAAAACAGTGAGCCAGAACTACAGAAAACAACTGAAAGATCTTCAGCAGATCCCAATAGTATTCATCTCTGTTTAAAAGCACCCAGTTATTGTCAGGGTAATGATAATTTAATAGCTGACCAGCTGCTGTAAGGGTGCAATGCTGTAATACTGTACTGTTGTAATGATGATGCAATAGTAGCAATGAGTCAGCAGGGTTATTGGACTGCTACCACTTTAAGAGGTTGTAATATATGAGAGACCTTGTGAGGGCGTATCTCTGTGTGTGTGTGTGCTTCCGTGCTGTAGTTGGTTACTGATTGCTCCTGTATTCAAGGTTAGTATAAAAATACTTGTATGTATGTATATATGCTTTTAGGGATAAAAACCACTATATGTAAAGACAAACCTGTGTGCTATATTTACTCCTGGATTGTCTCACCTAGTCACACTGTGTGCACTGTGTTGAAAGTGAGCAGAAGCTGGGCTTTGTAATGGTATGAGAGAATAACCTTGAGAGACAGAACAAAGAGCCACAGCGAAGGGAATGGTGAGACAAGAGGGAGCTTAGCCACAAAAGGAATGTGGACATAACGAACATCTCAGAGGGTACCCCCCTTATTTTCTTGTGCTGTAAAGGTGACCGGGGGAGTGGGGGTATGTACTTTCAGACTTATAAGATTCTCTTAATGTAACCTTACAATTAGTCCATCTGGTTATGCTTTTTGTCTGGACTGCCTTGCAAGGCTGACAGGACTAGTTGCTAGATAGAATTGTTACAGTACATCCTTTTGCTAGTATTCCTAACTGCTTATTTCCAAATGGTAGGAAAATCCAGAAGTAATGCCTAAAGAGAAAGTTTGCCCACAAGGGGTGGGCTGGGCGAGAACCATACTGGAGATTTATGTTTCATATAAAGTCATTTACTACCATCACTAAATTACACCAGGCAGCAGTAAACATAACATTTACCTCAATAAATACTGTTAACAGCTTTGCTGAGACAAAATACCTGATTGATAAAAGGAACTGAAAGAGCGAAGGGACAGCTCTGCTCCTATATCTTTCCCCTTGTGCATGCTCTCTAAAGACCGTTGCCACCACTAGACTTATCTCAAGCGCCTGGCTAAAATAGGGTAAATTAAAAAGAGCATCAGAACATTAGCAGGAGGAATCCTTAGTTAGGTCAAGAGTTAAGCAACCATTCCTATCCTGATCCTTCTCCAAGAGGCTAACTCCCCAGCTCGGCATTTGTCTTACAAGGAAATCATTGAGTTCCTCGAGGTTCCCATGATTGGCTTTGATAGTAGCCAGATGGCTAAATATCCTGTACTAGAAGAGTATTCGCCTATTTACATATGTTAAACATTGCTTCTTTTAGAGAGATTTTATTTTTGCTGAAAATGTATATTCCCTGTGTGAATATGCTAGAGCCAAGTTAAATGCATGGAATGCATTTTCTTCAGGATCGTATCAAAAGAAATGGTAAGTCATGAACTGGTAAAGCAAGCAAGAAACATGATGTACTCAGCACTAGTAAAAGGCAGGAATCCTAAGTATACGAGAGACTGGACAGAAAATAAAATCGTAGCAATGTGGAGCGGTAGATTAATTACTTCTCAGATTACTTTTTGAAATTTTGCAGATAAGATCCTTGCACGTACTGCATATCTACTGAAACAAAAAATAGTCAATCCACAAAGAATATAAACCACAACACAAATCAGTCCAAGCTTAACAGGTTTTCAGGGGGGGGAAAAAACAGGGATTAATTTAAACAGGATTTCCTTTGGACCCTTTGGAGAATAAAGAAGCAAACTATTCACCTGGGCTTTGATTGAGTATAACTTCTCCTTTGTATATTCAGCCTCTGAAAAGAGGCTGAAAGAAGTGGGGTCAGTAGGAGTAGGACACATTGTCAGTTCTTGCCTGAAAAGGCCCAGCAATTCCAGAGAGAAAAAAATGAAAGCAGACTTGAACCAAAGGAAATATGCATATTCATATTTATTCTATTTATTAAATGTATATTCTACCCCTCTCTTTTTTCAGAGCATCTATGGACATATGAGGGGGATAGAAGCAACGATCTTAATTGCAAACTCCAGTTACCTTACTTACTTAGGCAATTATATATATT
This sequence comes from Oxyrhabdium leporinum, assembly GCA_032468155.1. Classification (NCBI taxonomy): domain Eukaryota; kingdom Metazoa; phylum Chordata; class Lepidosauria; order Squamata; family Cyclocoridae; genus Oxyrhabdium; species Oxyrhabdium leporinum. The sequence goes on from JANHFL010005182.1 coordinate 178,222, forward strand.
TTACAGTACAATAATATGAAAAGGAAGATCTGCATATAAGAGCCAATTTGGTCTACCGATTAAGGCACCAGGCTAGAAACCAGGAGACTGTGGGTTTTGGTCCTGCCTTAGGCGTGAATGCCAACAGGTTTATTCTCTCTCGCAGCCCACCTGAATTCACAGGGTTGATGTTGTGAAAATAGGAGGAGGAGGAGGTATTAGGCATGTGTGCCTCGAGTTGTTTATAAAAATAATAAAGCAGAAAAGAAATAAGTAAAGTATTCTATTCTGTTTTATGCTATGCTACTGTTCTACATAATTATGTTGTTGGTTATTAACCACTTATTCTTCACTGATCCCATCCCTTGCCAAAATATCCTACCTGCCAGACCACTGAGCCACCAGGGCAAAACAAATAGCCAGAAGATTTTGAACTAGATCAGGATTCATCTTCAGAAGACATGAGGTTTGCTTGTATCTGTCTGGGGCAAGTTAGGAAAATGAACATCTACCAGAATCATGTAACACTCAAGGCCAAGACTCATAAAATGTCAAGGATCTAAAAGGCTTGTGCATGCCTATCCTACATTCTCTAACTTGGTGTCCTGAAGTTTTACTGGCACTACAGCTCTCCAAAGTCCCAAGCTAAGCATGGGACTTGTGGGAAATGATATAAATTGAACTCTGGGGATTGTAGTTCCAGAACAACTAGAGGAAAACGGGTTGGGGGGGAACCTGATTTGGGCTAAGGATGGATAAACACTTTCTAGTGATCCACGTCTAAAGACTCCTGCAGCCTTCATTAGGTCCAACAGTTTGTAAGAAAATGTATGTGTTTACTTGTATATGTTGCTATCGGTTTATGATAATTGATTCTAGAATCATTTCCAGCCTGCAAAAAAAAAGGGATGCTCAATCATTCTTTGGCATCTGATTGTTCTGTTTTAAATATTCAAAATTGCATCTCTCCTTTTGCAGGCTGGAAATGGTTCTAGAATCAGTTCTCATAAACTGGTAGCAACATATGAAGCAAACACATACATTTTCTTCCCAACTGTTTTCTTCCAAACTACACACACACACACACACACACACACGCAAACACACACATACTAGATTACTGAAGTCCTCACTTGAATTAAAAGATGTTCCCCTCACTACAGAGTGTGGACATATGGGATTACTTTTGAGCTCTTCCGGAAGAGAGTTGGGGAATACAAGAAACAAACAATCTTCATTATTAATGCAGGACTTTTGGCTTTATGAAGATTGTAGGATCAACTTCAGGATATTAAAAACGTTATCCAAGTCATTAACATAAATTTATTTGCTGAGCAAGAAAAGAAGCTGCTATCCAGATGCATTTTGCATGACTATTATTGCTGCAACTTACATATTTTAGAGCTGGTGCCCATGTTCATCTCTATGACAGTAATGCATCTGTGATTATCACTCGGGCGTAAGGATGGGTCTCCATAACATCTCAAATTCCTATAACATCACGCTTTAATTAACAAGGCTGCTCATGGAGAACTTACAATCAAGCCAGGAGCAAACAAGTGATAGATCACACTTGAATAACCGACCCTTAACTAGCATAAGAAATGATCTTTATGCAAATATGGAAGAAACAACATTATCAAAGTGCACTAGACAAATACAGGTACATCAGTTCAAACAATTAGATATGTTGTTCACCTAAAAATTAGGTTGTTTAAGCCAAGCCAACCTAGGAACCATGAAAGGGAACAGGATATAGCCCTCCCATGTTTTGTTTCCAGGATGGAAACAGAACTTTCATTGATTGAAATTGTTCTTTATTGCTTTCAGTTGTTTTGTTCTATGTTGTGTTGCTGTTTTTTTTCTAATTTTAGACACTGTTTTAGTAATACCTTCAGAATATTCAGCTGCATACCTAGTTTGAACATTCTTTTCAATGGTAGCATACGTAGCTTTTGAATAGGTTAATTGAGAAGTTTTAAAAAAACTGGCAAAAAGGAAGAATATTTGTTTTCATTAACTAACCTTCAATTAGCATATGTTCACTTTCTTGGTATTTATGGTTTTCATTTTGTTTCATTTATTATTCCATTGGCAAAAATATAGAATAATAATTTCATCATTAAAGAAAAAACTGGCAAGGAAGCTAAACAAGTGATTTGCAGCTATACCGGGAGGACCATCAGTCAAAACAAGAAGGTTGAAGGAAAATTCACACACTTATCTTATTGGTGAGAAAATGAATTAGAATTATAAGACATTCTTAAAAGGATTGTACAACACAGTAACTATTATATAGGCATATTATATTTGCAGAAATCCAGATGACCATTAATTGGTGGCAAAACAAGGCAGAAAATTCATATTCTTTGTTGCAATCTTGTGGTCATCTTGAGTTTTTTTCAGTCTAGGTATGGGATGTCAATATTATTGCTGAAATATTGGAGAGAGTGGAGAACATTTTCAAATTTTAAAAGAGTAATCTTCAAACATTTATAGGACACTTTGGTGAGAAATAGGAGTGAGATTATGTATCATAGATATATTTATATATGGGTGGCAAGCCATATTCTACAGGGTAAATCAATATTTATGCAGAGTTTTCTGAACAATCAGATCTTTAAAGTCCATATACTGTAAGGATAATCAGCTGAATGGGAAGTGGTTTTGAAGAATAGCATTAAATCCTTTTATTATTCAGTGGACACAAATTAATTCAGCTCTGTCAATACAAATAGCCAGTCCCGTGCCCAAATTCCTTCTGCACATTTTTTTTACTCAACATCCTTCAACTTGGTGGAAAGAATTTCATTATGATTCCAAGAATACAATTTTAAAATTGTACTGAGTAGGGAGCAGAATTCTGGCACTTACTTTAGTTATGAAGTAGCCAATCTATGAGAATATAGGCAAAACTGTGAAAAGGTCCTGTGTTGTGATAATGTTTTGACTATTTCCCACTGAAATAGAGTCATAAATTCAAATAGGGACCTCCTAAACCATTGACTCAAATTAGGCAGTTTCCTAGCACTTTCCTTTTCAAAAGAAAATGTTGGGATTTTTGTAGACAGTATACCATGTTGCAACTTCATTTTTACAGATGGAGAATGCTGAGAGGGTGATTGAGTACTGTGATGGATTACATCAGGGGTGTCAAACTCGCGGTGTCACAGAGGTGTCACGTGACGTATCGGGCCTTTTTCCCCTTAGCTAAACTGGGCAGTGGCAGTGGCAGCACGTGACGCATCTGGCCCATGGGCCGCAAGTTTGACACCCCTGGGTTAGATGAATAGTCAGCTTATTAATTTTACCATCACATTAAATACTTTTGAAGAGGCAGGATCCACAAAGCCTTGGGCTTCATTCATTTCCTCAGCTCTCAGAATTTTTAATGTGGCCAGAGACTTTACTTTGTTCTTTTGTGCTAATGGGATGTTATATTTTTATGCTGGTCTTGAAGATGAGTTCCAGGCTGTCTAATCCAGTCTGAACCCTTGGATCAAACCTTATTTCCAAATTTTGGAATGAGTGAGCAGTTGTCTGGTGAAGAACTAAACATTTAATCTCTTTAAGAATAGACAGGATGGGGATAGAAGCAACAGTCCGAATGCTATTTTTTTCTGTGCTTATTTCTGTAAATTCTGCACACCGCTTCTGCTGTCTCTGCAAACTAATTAGGAGTATTGCCAGCAAACCTTAATCTTGACACTACTCTCTCGTTAGGTAAGACCACTTAGCAGCCAGCTATGCTAACTCTCCTGGCAAGTGTGGTGATTGCAAGCAGCAAAATTATACCACTCTGTTGTTTGTTGACGTCTCCCCACAGGCTGAATTGGAAACAGACATATAGGCAAACAAGACTATAGAAACTTCTGATTTATTGCAGAAAAGCTAAGAAGCCATTACCAAAGAAATGTCAGTGATTGCTGTATATCAAATGCAAATTCTATTTATACTACAATCAATGTTCAAGAGGTTTGTTCCTCTTTCTCCTGCCTGCTCCATATAATGGGATGGAAGTGACTGTCATAGGGGGGGAGGGAGAGTTTCCATCTGTTTCTTGTTTTACCAATGGCAGAATTGTATCAGCTGTTTGTTCTTGAATGTATATAAGCTTGTTCTTTTTCTCAAAGAAGAACTCAATGGTCATCCTTCTGATTCTTGCCAGAAGAGTCTAAATTAGCCAGCCTCATACTACATGGAAGCCAGTGATAAGAAGGACCTTTTCAGGAGGAGCCAAATATTTTGGTTGTCCACAAAATTAAGTGGTCTTCTCATTCAGATTCCCACCTCATTTTTAAAAGCTATTTTATTGAGCTTAGCAACAAAATCTTGGGGATGTGAATTGGCCATAAATGGGTGCTTGGGAGCCTTGTTTGTTTGTTTGTTTACTCTCTTCTGCTTAATGTGTTGATGCATCCAGATGTTTAATTGGGATTCAACAAACCACGGCCTACAATGATACATGAATCACGTAAATGGATGTGCTTGAGTGCCATCTGGTTCCTTTATGCACAGCAATCATTTTGACAGCTAAACAACTGTAATAAAGATGGCACTAATGCAAACACTGATTGCACCCACTGCCATGACAGTGTCACAGTGGTTGCACATGATATGCCAAGATGCCCTCATACAAATGCTGCCATTATGTCCTTGCATCCTAACATCTGACACAAGTGTGTGTAAAACTTGCCATACGTGTGATGACATCCAAGTTTGGAAACCAGAGTCTCCTGAAGAAGGAAATACATAGATAGTTTACTTTACCTGAATACAATATAGAGATTTAGGTTATGTTAATCTTGATTTGGGAGACCATTTGGCTACATGGATTCAATTCTGCAAATTTCTGAAACTTAGTAATTTCATATCTTAATAACCTGCACAAGATAAGATAACTTTAATTTCTTGTACTGAATGTATTATTGTTTTGGCTTCTTCCATAATCCCAACTTTCTCACACAAAGGTTTCTTTAAAAAGAAAAGAACACTATTAAACATTAGTTTATTCTAAAATCACAGTTACCAGATTATGCTAGGCCAACGGCCTTGCTATATTAACTTGTATAGTTTGCAAAGCTTACTGTTTTCTTTCTAAAATGATGCCTTAATCTGACAGCTGGTAATACACTTTTCTGTGTTGGTTCAGAAGTAGTGAATGGGTGATTTGTGGCTTTGGGGCTGTGGTATCTTCATTCCAAAAGACTAAATGTTTTTTTTTCCAGGAACAATTTCTTTCTCCAAAGCATAAGAGATGCCTTCTGCTTTCATTTAGCTTACTTGGACCCAATAGTAAATTAACAAATGGTTAAAGATTTTGTTTCCTTAAAGGAAGCAAGCAAGTATGGTGAGAAAAAGAGCAAACTTCTTAAAATTTGCTGGTAAAAAATCCCATGTTTTGGTTACACAAAATTAAACAAAATATGAG
>JANHFL010005182.1:191063-209970 GCA_032468155.1 Oxyrhabdium leporinum
CAATCTATCCCCCCCTCCGCCCTCCTCCTCTCACCCTCTAGGGGAGTCTAAATTGACAGGGAGGATGCCGGGCACAAACCAATGGGAAGTTTCCTTACAACTCGAAAGCCACGCCTGCCGTCCGCCCCTCAACTTCACCCACGAACTCTCGACCCCGCGTTCCCAAAGAAGTCCATTCGGGTAAGTGGTTCGGCAACCCACCCACCCCAAAAAAAAGAACGGGAAACGTCTTGGCTGAGCAGTGGGGGGTGTAAGGGGACACACATCCCCAAGCGCTCTTCCCATGATGAAGACCTTAAGGCAACGCGAAGCGAAGCGGAGTCGAGCCCCTTTTACCTTTTATTCAGTATTGCCCGCCCTGGTTAAGGAAGAAGCCGGTTGTGGGATGCAAAGCACCCAGGAGATGCTTTTGACTTTTGGCAAACCATCAAGGAAGGAGCTTATGAAAAAGATCCCTTGAAGCCCAGCTGGCAACTACTTGCTGGACTTGAAGTTATACATGTGACCGAATCCTAAAAGCAAATGCTTTTCAGCATGCCCCCCTTTTGCTGACGTAACTATAGGAACATGTCAGACATCAGATCAGGGGGACAGGGAGATGTGACACTATCTTTCTTTTTTTTAGGAATTAAAAATTAAGGAATTTGATTTTTAAGGCATTAACACAGAAAGCCTAAAACTGCCCTTAGCTGCAGGTGCTTCAGAAAGTTGGGTGAACATTGTACAGGTATGGTTGTATACCCATAAATGTTCTCCTGATGCTAGACGACCCAGGAAAGTAATGAAAATGTGTTTAGACAGTTGGCAGATACGATCTAATACAGGTAGTCCTCGACTTATGACCACAACTGAGCCCAAAATTTCTGTTGTTAAGTGAGACTTTTGTTAAGTGAGCTTGCCCCACTTACGACCTTTCTTGCTGCAGTTCTTAAGTGAATCACTGCAGCTGATAAGTTAGTCACCCACTTGTTAAGTGAATCTGGCTTCCCCATTGCCTTTGCTTGTCACAAGTTCGCAAAAGGTGATCACATGACCTAGGACACTGCGCCAGTCATAAGTAGGAACCAGTTGCCAAGTATCTGCAATTTTAATCACACGATGCTGCAAAGGTCGTAACTGTGAAAAGTGATCATAAGTCACATTTTTCAGTGCTGTTGTAACTTTGAATGGTCACTAAACAGACTGTTGTAAATCAAGAACTACCTGTATGTCAGCCTCAATTATTCACGGGAAGAGCCCACGGAAATCCTAACATCACAATTAGGAAAGAAGTCCCACTGAATTCAGCACAATTAATTCATTGTGATGTTTTGGCTGGCTGTAAAGCACAACATAAGAATGGCAGTGCAAATAATAGACGGCAGATTCCAGTGACAATACTATGAAGAAATACAGCCCCATCTGAACCTATTTTGCCGGGAGTCTCATTATACTCTTAGGAGTTAACATCCTGAGCTTAGAATGGTCTTTTCCTTCTTATTAGCTATATATGTCTCCTTTCAACCATATTATAAACAATAAACTATATACTATATACATTGACTGAATGTATGTGTGTATGTATGTATGTGAAAACAGGATGATCTTGGGAACCAGTATAGTCTACTGGTTGAAGCATTGGAAAGGGATTGGAGAAATTCAGATTCAAGTCATGCTAAGACATTAGGCAAGTTTAGGCCAGTCTTTCCGAGTCCAACTTACTTTACAGGGTTATGTGGATAAAATGCAAGTAAACTGCCTTAAGTTCCTGGAAGAAAGGCAGGATAGAAATGGCTACATAAATATGAATAAATGCAGACGTATAAATAGATGTTAAGACCTTTGTACCTCTATTAGTGTTTTGTACTTTGGATATCATTCAGATGTACTATCCCTAAAAGTTCAGCACAATCATGTCCCTCATCCAGGTTGTTAGGATCTGGTGAAAGAGCTGCTGAAAAGGACTGATTTGGGATGATGAAGGATGTCAAAATGGAAAACTGATGGCTCTGGTCCAGGGGCACAATTCACTAAGGCTGCTTTCTCCAACTTGTGCCGTCTTGATACGATATCCAAGGAATGGTGTGGTGTGTTCTATACTGAAGACGGGACAAAACATCAAAACAACAGATTTTTTTCTTTAAAAGATATTTTATTGATCTGGTACTTATGCTACAATTTTCTTTTCAATCAATGATTTATTAATGTAATCCATAATAATATAGATCTCTTTCAGACTTATGTGAAACCATCAATGGAATTTGTGCCTTACTTTGGTAATTATAGAAGTACATTTCAATAAAGGAGAATTTTTGTAGCTCAGGGTTGAAATGAGGGGTCCTTGGTACTCTCTGAGCTTAGTTGTTTTCTTGCAGATGTTCCATTACCCAAACTAGGTAACATCATCTATGCTCACTTTATAATACATTACAATCATTTCCAATATCCAGGTAAGTAAATGTGTTTTCTTAGGACATAAAAAGAGAGAAATTGATTTTTAGAGAGACTTCTAAATTATTAGATCAGAAATTCCAAAATTACAGACTTTGGGGGGAAGATCAGGTAAGTATCTTCAAGATTTACTGATACACACACATTCATTTCTCCTTATGTTACAGTTTTACATCTTGAAAAATACTTCTGCAGAAGGTTGGTTAGAAAATGGCAGTCAACCTAACTGGGGGGGGGGGGGAGTTTATTTGGAGCCTATCCACCTTCCCCTTCTCCCTAGCCATGGATGTTTAAGAGCTTTCAGCAAGATGCAAAATATTTGAGCAAATTCTCTGCCTGGGTCGTATGTTTCATGGAAACACACAAAAAGGCAGAGAGCACATAATCATTTCAGCTGCCTAGTGCAGAAAGAAAGAGAAAAAGTAGGAGAATTGTCTCTTCTTTGGAAGACCCCCATAACTTATGTTCATTCAACATACAACATGGGGTGTCTTTGTAACCCATATTATCCAGAATGAAGAAAAGAATTCAACAAGAAATAATCCAGTTGCAAAACACAGATGTGAGTGTATGTGTGCGCGCACATATACATACACAGCATTAGATAAAGTTTCCTGAGCCACCTGTACAAGGTCTGCAATCAGCAGGATTCCACATTTATGATATCTAATGGGATTATGTCCATTTTTTTCTCAAATTTTATTGCGAATAAAGTACATATCTGCCAAAATCATCACTGTTCCTTTTTCAAGTATCCCGCATAATGTTTCAAAGAAAAGAAATGAAAGTGTTGGGTCGCCTGAATGTTAAAGCCAAACTTTAAGTACATTTACCAGAAGGTCAGTTCCTTGAGGTCAAGAAATGTAGAGGATTGAGCCTTTAGGACTGCAAGAATCTGAATTTTTGGTTTCATTTCTGAAGAACAACGTGGTCAGTGCTTGTATTACACCAAGCGTTAGGTCTGACATCAAAATGACTAATTATCTTTTTCTAACTGTTTCTCCACAGAGACGTTCTAGAGCTAACACCCAAAAGACATGATAGAGTTATTGATATTTTTTTTTTCAAAGTGATGCAACCCATGCAAAGTTTACGACATTGTGACATCTACCTTCTTAGGGAGTGTGGCTCATGCCATAATCTTGGTTGATTTCAGAAATTAATTGCATGTATGCTTTGCACTGCTTCAGTAAGATGCCTTCCTATTCTCCTGTGCATTAAGAAAACATCTGTGACATGAGATATACATAGAATATGTAACAGGAAGAAACCAGATAAATCCAGTATATAACAGTTTTGGGTGGGGTACAAGGTTAGAATAATTTGAATTGGTCTCTCCTCCAATGTTAGATACATGGCATTTTGAGCCACCAGACATTCCCCACATATTAGCATAAATTAAATACTATTTATAGGGGCAATTAGCATACAATGATAGATTCAGGGAAAAATGTGAAACATTCTTTTTAGTCATGTCAAATTATATATGATTATTTCTTTCTAACAATGATCAAATACTTAAGGACCTGTTTTGGTCTACTTGTTGTGTTTCCAGTGGGTTGCTGATGATATTTATAGTATGACACGATTTGCCTCATATTTCAGAAGAATGATGTCTCTATGTGCTTGATCATTCCTAATTGTTTAATTGTTGTCTCCTGCATGCCGCAAGGAAATGTGACATGACATGTTCATAAAGCATAGATCCCACTTAAGAGATTAGCTCAGATTTTTTTCTTGGCCAATATCTAAGCTTTACGGTAAATTAGTTGTTACACCTATCGAGTTATTCTTGATTTATTTGCTTGAAAATTATTTTTACCTCATTAGTCTTTAAATCTGCCTTTCAGGAGGGCTGCCGACTAAACAGCACAGTGTGATATTCACAATATAGTTTTTGAGACACAGGCAGATGAGTCGTTTGGTTAATGTGTTTGGTTCTTTCTACCCTCAATACAGATGGGGCATTGTTGTACTCTCAGGCAGTGGGGGAAGGGTTAAAGAGTAATGAGTGGAGAATGCTTTTTTTCTTCTTCCTGAACTGAAGAAGCTCATCCTGACTCTTTCACATTCTTTTGCTCGCAAAACCCGACAAGAAAGCTCAGCTTCGCTATTGGTGTATTCTTGCTACTCAAGTCATATGCTTATTTACACAGGAGCACATGCCCCACTGAGTTCAATGGGTCCTGCTTTTAGACAAGTGTGCCTTAGCAATCCCACAGTAACTGAAAATTCTTGTCCCAGACTAAGAAATCACAACATCTACCCAACAAACTTATCTTGGTCCCCCTTGAATGTAAATAATGGATTAAAAATCAAAGAAAGAGAGAGTGAAAAAAACTTAGGCACTGAAGAATCATTCCCAGTATTAATTAGAGGGTTAAAAACTTTAGGAAAAGAATCCGATTACTGAACAAGACAGTAATTAATTTGGCTTTACACAAATGTCAACACTTTTTTTAAAAGTTCTGAGGGCCACTGAAACTGTTAAGACCTGGAGGTGAAGTTCTGAGGTGCATTTATTTGATGTTACCATGATGAGTAACAAACACAATATTTACCTGCTTTATTGCAATATCTGAAGATATTCTTCAGCAATGCTGTAGTAGTTAGTGGTGAAGATTAGGGAAACATCATATCACAGCACAGATAAATGCCTTGAAATGTTACAGGCAGTAGGGGAGCGTTCTTTATCGATTCGCTACTTTTGAGGGGAAGAACATTGTTTATCATTATTAGTTCTGCCATCAAGGTACACTCACAGGGACCTTAAAGTCTGCAGATCTGGCTACCGTTTTTCATGCTATTCTAGGAATCCTACTGCAGCATTTTAAAGCCTGGGAATGATTTTTAGAGTCAGCAGGTATTTTTCTGTTAATTAGGCAAGGAAAAAAAATCCAGGGTCCTAGGATTGACCAACAGACCAATTCATTCCGAGACCAAGAATGATATTGTTCATGTTGTTCTCTTTTGCACATAAATGTTTTCTCAGTTCTTCACACATATTTCTCAGTTCTTCACACATATAGTTCTATATTAACATAAGTTCTTCCTAGATGAAGTTCTGCCGTTCCTAAAACACAGAGTCATTCAGGCTTTATTAAGCCAATACCAGAACTGGAAGTGTGACAGATAGGATTTCAATTTTTAATAAGTTATGTTTAGTGTAGGAACTATCCCAAAGGTGCTTTTTAAAGAGGCAACTGGACTTTCTGGTTTTTTCTTTGAAGACATTTTGCTTCTCATCCAAGAAGCTGAAGAAGCAGTTGCCTCTTGAGAAAGCACCTTTTGGACAAACATGACCTGGATGACTGAGAATCTCTGTAGACATTCAGTGGAGGAACTAGAAATGCCATGAAAGATGCAAGCTCTGTTTACAGTGGATGCAATCCTTGAGCCTCTTTCTGCCATCCACATGGGCTTTGGGGTAGGAGGAACAATTGATGTTTTATGTCATTCTTGTAATGGACCAGTCTGATCCCAGGCTCTTTGTCACTCATATTTTCACATAACCTTCATGCACATGAAGAATAATGGCTTTTTTTGTTGCTATTCATCCATGACTTTCTTCCTGTTTCTTCATTTTTATTGAGGTAACCATGTTTACTATGGGTGTGCTAATGACTACTTTTCCATCATTTTAAATACATCATTTGATTAACATTATGAACTCACAGTTTCCATCTACTTCCTGTTTGGAAGGCTTTCAAGCTTGTCATTTAATTCCAACCAAGTACTGAAACCTATATTTCCTACGTCAATTGGTAACAAATATGCTTTGCATAGTGTTTGGGAGAGCAACTTTCCCAAGTTGATCTAAAAATATTTTTGTGACATTATCATCTGAAGTAGGCTTAGCATTGAAAATGGGAACCTCTTTATAATTAAATATGAAACTTGTCATTTCTGCCATGGAGGGCATATTAAAACGTGGTAAAGACTGATGTAGACTGTTGCTATACTTTTAATAGTGTTCTAATTTTCCCAATCATGCCACTCATTTTTCTTTTATCATAGCCACTCTTTGGGTGTTGTTTGTGACTTAGTATCAAATGTACACCTTGCTTAACTCCCAAAGAAGTTGTCTGTAAAGTGCCTAGATTAATAGAACCCATTGATGTCAGTTAAAATGGGCATACATTTTTTTTTCATTACATAGCCATAGATTCCTATCAGTAGAGCCCCAACTGGAGAGATAAGCAAACTGAAACTGCATTGCTGGATCAGTCTGAAGATTAGAGAGTGTTTTGTTTTACATGACTCCTCAAAGCTCACAGTGGTGATGTATGCAAGCACAACAATGATGGGCCTTCTAGCATCGTTGCTAGATTTTTAAGCTTCTTGACATTCCCATTGGACTCTGATATTTAGAGGTGTAATTGCCTATACGTAAAGCTTATACTGAATCAGCTTAATTGATATTTATAGACCCATGAATCATTTTTGCACATTTATTATTTTTTTAAAGTCATCAAGGCTACCCATGCGTAGTTAGTTAGGTCTGTACAACACATGTATGGTAGTTTTGCATTGGTAATACATCTACAGCACGGGTGTCAAACTCACATCGTCACGTGACGTATCGTGACTTTTTTCCCTTTCGCTAAACTCGGGGTGGGTGTGACCAGCATGTGACACATCAGGCCCACTGGCTGCGAGTTTGATACCCTTGATCTATAGGCCCTAGTGACTTCTATGGGAATTTCATACATATTGCTACTGAAAACCATATGGTTTGTCCCCCAAGTATAAATCTTATCATGGCTTATGACAGTTTTTGGCCACTCATCCTGACAAGTGTATTTGAGAACGATGAGAAACCAAAGGGGCTACTGTTGCACAAAAGCGATTGGTACAGTTAGTTAACCTTTGGCTTAGACACATTGTTTGTTCTTCTTACCCTGCTCTTCACAGAACAGCTTTGGTTTCTTGGAACACAGAATCAAAGACCTCCTAGAAACCTAACAAAAGAGAGTTGGACATTTCTTGACATGCTTTGGCTATCCCTCACTATGCAGCTCATATTTCCTACTATAACATGATTTAGCTTCCTGGAAAAAGATCTGATCACATTATCAGATGCGCTGCTGCATTTAACAAAGAGTCACGGGCCACGGCAAAGTGAATTCTGAACATTTTTCACTACCTCCTTATGGCTTAGACTATAAGTCTAATCTGAGAGCCGCCATGAACACCAGGCATAGATCACATAAAATATTTGAGTATCTACATTACTCAAGCCCATAACTGACTTAAAGGTAGAGCTATGGCCCTTCTACAAGTATGAAATTGTTGAGCTTTAGCCTCACTAACTATTTTTAGCAGTTGGGTAGCATCTCTACACTTCCAAAGATGACACCCCGCAGCTATCTGCTCACCATTGCTTCTCTGAGTCTGGTATGGTGCCCAATGCAATAACATAAACATTGTCCTGAAAAATAACAAATCATGTCACTATCATTGGGGAATAGTTGAATATTTTAGTGTTTCCCTGCACTCAGTAACAATATTTTTAATTTGGGAGAAAATAAACCCATTCCAGGTTCTGAATGTGTGGAAAGACTCCCCAATTTTCATTTGCAGTTTTCAAAGATGTATAAATGTGATTACATGTTCGTTATGCCCACTGTCAACATTATTTTCTCTGAAAATTTCCCTTGGAACAGTTATATCACTCAATAGTAGAGAATACAGTATATATAATTAAGGGTTGAATGGTTGGGTTCTTGATATTCTTTTTGCTTGATTCTGATTTTGAGAGGAAAGAAACCAACATCAATGAATGTCAATTATGGGAACCCAATTATAGGAACATTCTGGAAGCAATAGAAAGGAGGCTATTAGAAAGCAATAGAAAGGAGGCTAACTAGTTAAATGACTTAGGAAATGGTTGTCCTGCTGCCCATCAATATTAAGTCTGTGCTTGCTCAAACTGCTGAAAATAGTTTCTCCTTCCAGAAATATCTCAACTTTGGGGTGGGAGTGTGTGTTGACTCTGCTGCAAAATTCAAGCCAAAAATGTGAGGAAATTAGTACATAACTTCAAAACAGCATCTTCTACCTGAGAGATGTTAATCCTTCCACTTCTGTTATAGCATGTTATCCACCTCATCTCATGTGAGAGCCTGCCTGGAAGAGCATCCATACAGATATCCAGCCTGCATAGAGAGACCCAGATTATTTATCTTCCTGCAACCCGCAAGGGAACCATTTCCTAATCTCATCTCTCAAACTATGTTTGCTTACCACTATACTTAACCATAGGGGCTAGTAGGTGATAGAAAGAGTAATTCATGGAGGGATTGGTTTATGGAAACGCAACACAACTGGCATGCAACAATTAACTTTAAATCAGGATTTTGGTAGTGGTTACAAAGTCAAGATGGCAATTTTGACTGTGTGACTGAAACCCCACCCCTTCTATACATGTCGGCAGTATACAGACCAAATGGTGGGCCTTCAATGTTGTGAACATGATCATATCTTGACAATTTTAACCTGGCCTCTCCCTCTATAGATATCCAAGAACTAACAAATGGAAACTAAGCTAAGAGAGAACCAACTTAGAACTAAGGAGAAATTTCCTGGCAGTGAGAACAGTTAATAAGTGGAATAGCTTGCCTTCGGAAGTTCACTGGAAGTTTCTAAGAAGAGATTGGAAGTCATTTGTTGAAAATGGTATAGGATCTCCTGACTCAGCAGGGGGTTGGGCTAGAAGACCTCCAAGGTCCTTTCCAACTCTGTTATTCTGTTAAATCTATCTTCCTAATTATCAGGACTGAGAAACTAAATAGCACCTCCATATTAACAGAATACAGATTTCGTTAGCTGGAGCTCATCCAGCTCCTCACTGTAGCCAAGGAACTGTCTGCACAGGCTTTTCTAAACCACATAGGCTGCTGAGGTAAAATTGAGTGCCATCAGTACACTGATGAAAGTAACCTTCAGGTATCCGGATGATCATTCCAAGAAGCTTTGTGTAGGTCTTGAACAGCAGACACCTGAGGGATCCCACAAATACAGGGATTGGACTATGGGATTGAACTGAAATTCCCAACTGAAATTTCTCGTGGTATTCTTTACATACCATGTACTCACTTACAGTATATATAGATGTATACAGATATATATATTCCAATATATATATATATAATCAGACTTATTTATACAATCAGTTTCACTAATGAATATAATTTATAAAAATATTATATGTTAAAATACCCACAGGCCATACCTTTGATTCTGTAAGCACATCAAAGAAAATTGATCTAAAAGAGGCAATTTCATATCTTTCCATCACATCAAAGTGATGCAGCTATGGTTTTTCTAGATTTTATGCATCTGGGAGGCCTTGCACTGCTTTTCAAATTGTTACCTTTAACTTTTGAATTTTGAACTTTAGTATATGTTAGAGTTTTCCTGGTATTAGTATACTGTGTAATATAAATTTCATGGAAATCAGGCTATTGGTCTACAGAGCTATAGAATTTCAGGTTTCAATCTTCAGGAATTCGTTAAATATCGGAATATATGTTAGAGTTCACCTAGACTTTTTGTTTTGTTTGGGGCAACATTTATCTAACATTCTCAGTATTTTTAGCTTCTTGAAAAACTGATTTTTCCCCACTTCTGAGCTGATAAATACAATTGACGTTTGTGTGGTGTGTTGGGCAAGCACTTCAAAAACAATGTATTTGTCTACGCCAGAAGCAAAATAAGTAAATAAATGCAAAATTGTTACGTGCTTCTGCCAAAGTAATTTACCAGAATCCAGCCCTTGTCCATTTTTCAGAAGAATTATAACATTGTTTTTTTGCTTTCGCTAGTTTTAGACTCAACTGATTATTCCTTTTTAACTTTAGTTCGACTTATGTTTACTTGCTCTTTGTTTGGAAGGAAACACACTTTATTTCATTCAAAAGTAATGCCCATTTGCTAAGTGGAATCAAGACTTCAACGCAAAATTCTATTCTGCTACAAGCCATGGTTATTTCTTTCTGGTTTTACATACATTGGGCATAGCTTGGATCACTGTAGATTGAAAGAATGGATACACAGAATAAATAAATCAGCACTTAGATTTACTGCCTTTTTCAAATAATCTAGAATTGTTTCTTCACGAACTATCTTTCTGGCTGATATTCCTAGAAATCCTATCTCCTAACTATAAATAAATAAGCCTTTCTTTCTGCATATATTGCATCCAGCTTCTCCAGCTGCTTTTTTCCTTCCCCAGTATTGGCAAACTTGAATTGCTCTCAGTCTTGCAATTACCTATGTAGTCAGTACTCTGAGACTTAATTAAGTAGCTTTAATAGAAAATAAGGAAGTAACTACATCAGTATTTGGTTTCCCCATTGGGAGCCAAATTAACATTGCTTTTTAAACTCTGGCCTGAAAATAGCTCTGTGTTCAAATACTAGTATTTTCCTCTCCTGAGTATCCTGTAATAAATCACTCATATTTACACACTGATATATTTCCAAAATGGCCCAAATCTCACAAGATTACCAAATCTGTACAAGATTTTGGCGATGTTATCCTGAGTTCTCATGTGAGTAAACAACATTTCAAGAGTTCAGGCAATCCCAGAAGATGTGGGTCATTGTCAAATTTTATTATGTTATTGCTTTGATTTTGATAGGATTTTTTTATTTTGCTTTTTCAATCATTCCATGCAATTACCATATTGAAATCACTACCTAGCAATGTTACCGGCCTCGGTTGAAAGACACAAAGGACAATTTAGGGCAGGGGTGTCAAACTGGTGGCTCGTGGGCCAACTGCATCATGCTCAGGCCACGCCCACCCCAGCTCTGCCAATGGGAAAAAACATCACAAAACATCATGGCACGGCAACATGACACAGCAAGTTTGATACCCATGACGTAGGGGGATCAGATCACAAGTCTGACTTGGTTGATTTTTTTACTCAGTCTATTTTCAAGAAGATTCTCTTAGTTGTTCTCAGCATTTGTCTTGCTCAGTTCCAAAGTCAGATTATTTTGTATTTTATTCACTTATTCTTACAGTGAAGCTTATCAATGCATGATGCAGCACAGGCTTCTGGTTTTCAGCTGCCTTGCTACAGAACCTGACACCGATTTGGGTTGAGAGGGAGTGACAGGTACAAGGTCATCCAGCTGGCTTCCACCCAGGCTCATAACTCAGATTCTGCATCTAGAGTAGTTGCTCAGGCTGAACCTGTGGAATGTCAGCCTCAGGAAACACAAGCCAAGACTCACATGAAGCTTATCAAACAGAGGCATCACCTGGACAGCTGGAGCAATCAGAGGAGGAATATGTAAGCCTCCACATTTGGCGAACAGAGAGCATAGCAGGGCCATTCCATGAGGCTACTTGCCAAGCAAGAGAGTAAATCTCTTGATGAATGATACCTGGCTGAAGCCTGACTTAAGAATTAGTTCTGAGCCATGTTCTCTTTGTTGGAAACAACACCTGATTTTTGGCTCTTGTGTGTCATTCCCATGAATCCTGTTTGTGTAAAAAATCTTGGATCTCTGGATTGACTGACAACCCTAACTTGGCTCTTGGAACCCTGGACTGGATTTGGACTATTCCTCTGTGAACTGCTATTAATAGCTAACTCTTCAGGTGAGCTTCTGTTTTGTCAACATTTTTTGCTCGCAGTTATTTCTTTAGCCTTGCGGTAAAATTGCTAATTTCATAATACCTGTGTCTGAGTGTATATGTCATTGAAACCAAAACAGGGACACTTCCTAAGGATTGCTCCCCAACTCTATTCACAGTGTTAGTTGCAGAAACTTATTGATTACCTCTTTTCTTGGTGTTGCAATAGCTTATCATAGGGAGATCCACATAAGAGGGTATAAAAAGGCAAGACGGCAATTTTGACCATATGATCAAAGACTTTGATTATATTTTTTTTACAATTCCCCTATAGATATTCCTGACCTTTCCTACAAAAATATAAATCAAGAGGGTAATCTAAGGCTTACCATTATGTAGTTTTCAATACTTTTTGAAGTCCTTGTGCTCAAAATGTTTATTTGCAATTACTGAAAAGTGATAACATCATTTCCTGCAATGTTGAAATGGGAAATGCATGAAAACTGTACAGTAAGACCTAATAAGGTGTAGAGTGAATCGGGAAGATGATCTTGATGAAAATTTGCAGGAACCATTACCTAGGCAAAAGGAATTGAAATATTTTTAAAGTCCAGAAAAGTAAGATAACTTTTAAAAGTGACTCCAGTAGAGGTGTCTCTAACTCACTGGAATATAAAAAGGGGAAGGAAGTACAACCAGACTTGTTAAATTTTGTTATGTTTACCACTCAGAATAAAAGTCTCCTGTGGAGCTGATTCTTGATCTAAACTACTAATGAGATGACATCATTCTTCCAAGTCTGATTGTATTTGATCCCATCTCCAACACCTGGTCTGTTCCTTATACAAAGGGCACAAGAATTATTTTATTATTTTTCTCTGCTGAAATAGATACTAACTTCTCAATCCTGTTCATACTTAAGGAAATGAATATTTCTGATCTTAACAAAATGTCCTTCTCAAAACACAGTTTATTTTAATTATCATTACCTGGTTATTTAGTATATTTAACAGAGATGCACAGTGCTGTTTTTCTTTCTCACACATTGATTTATTAAAGAATGTAAATGCTTTCCATCTTGTTCATGAAGACTTGTATCCCTATAGAGCAATGGCCCCCAAACTCTTCAGCACATTGATTCCTTCATGAAGTTTCAGATTGTTCATTGATTCCCAAATGTTTATGATACAAAAGTAAACTTTAATAGTAGTACTATTAATAATAGTCTCATTGGCTATTGGGGGTCCATACTGACTACTTTGGGGGACCCTACAGAGCATGCACATATGATCTTTATCCTTTTTAATGAATATCTTTTAATTAACCTGCATCTTTATAGGGAAAAGTCAGTAACTATTGTGAGCATGAAAATGGTCTTGTATCTCCCAGCCAAAGATAAGGATGTCAGGGGAAAAAATGAGTAATTTTAATTCAAGATCCAAAACTTCTAAGCCACGGTTCTGCTGATTGGAGAATTCCAGGAGTTGGTTCATACATCTGAAAGACACTCAATGTAGTTTAAAAAGCTAGTTAGTTCTCACCAAACTGTCTTGATGGATATACTGGACTATGTGAGTGTCCATAGGGGATGAGGGGAAGAGATGCTGCCTAGGGAATGATCAGACAAGAGAGGGAGGATTCCCATTGACTTAATTGTCAGAGAAAGAAACTTAAGAAGGATCCACCCTACTTTATTAGGCTGTTAAAAGTCATGATGAAAGATATGTATTTTCAGACTTGCAAGATTTGGTTAATGTAGCCTTACGGTAAAGCAAAATTAGTTCAGCTGGTCATGTTTCCTATCTGATTTACCTGGGAGGGCTGATAATGGATAAGCTTCACTTCCATCCAAACTTGAATGTTGAAAATCTCAAATTCTTTTTGGCCTATTTATATGTAAATGCCCCAAATTTGGGGTTAATTTTTACAAAAACCCAAAACCAAACACAGTACTGTGCAGTACAGTACCCATTCCTATACTTTAGTACCTGAAATTTGTATTATCCAAAGCCTATCAAGCAATCACATTGTACGTGCGAGCAAGAGAAAACTTGAAAAAGTGATGTCATAGCAAGGTTAAAGAAATTTAATTGATTTTGGGTATGAAGTAAAATTTTAAATAAAAGCAGTGTTTAAAAACTTTCCAAAAGGCAAAAGTGGAAGAGCAAATTGTCTTTAAAAATTGAGGGTGCTTCTAGTAGACATATTGAATAGAGGCAGGAGGTTTGCCAAATGTCTCTTCCACTGGACCAACACCTTTAAAATACTCACAAAATAGATAGTTTTTAAAGCATTAACTTTGTAAATTATGTTTTAAGTTCTAGAATCACAAACTCTATTTGGTTGATTTTGTAAGCATATAATTTACCGCATTTTTCACCAGGGGGCACTCTAACATATGGGCCCTTAACTTGGCCCTTATATTTTTCAGTTTGCTAGTAAGTTTTTTTCCCCATCCTCTACAAAATTAGGGTACCCACTCCTTAAAAAAGATTGAATATAAGTTCCATGCACGTAATCAATTTTAAAAAAATACCACACTCTGATATGACTTAAAATCTCGGGCCTGCAGAAATTGGAAAACACATTTTAAAAATGAAATGTATTGGATTTTATTTTCCCATAATTTCTAAATAGGGGAAACCTAATGACATTCCTTTAACAAAAATAAGCGGACTGCATATCAGATATGTTAATGGGTTAGGCAAACAAATATTGGGCAGAATCAGAAGTAATAAAAAGTCACCTATGTGCTTTCTACCATTTCTTTCACTCCTCTATATATTTCATTCCTGTTTCCTCTTGAGAGTAATTAAATTAGAAAAGATGACTATCGATACCTGGATGGCCACCAATCATTAAAGTTTCTAATGATTTTCTGGATAATATGTTGCTTAATATTCTTCACATCGTTCCGTATCACCAGTATCCCTACCCCTTCCAAACAGTTTCAAGTTAGTATAATTGTCTTCATTTCTACTGACCTCAAATGGAAAACACAGTTACAGTAGGTGAACTTCTATAGTGTGAGAAGAGAAAAAAGTAAGGGAACAGTGGGAGTCAAAGCGCTAACCAACAGGAGAGCTGGAGGATTTGAAGCAAAACCCTCTAGATTTGTTGCTATTTCAGATATATTGCAGCTGAGTCAGCAATAAACAAACTCTACAGCATAATCAACAGCATGAATCTGGACAAATTTAGAGTTGATTCTTCACTGGTGCAAAAACTTGGTGTAGAACTGCTTTTACTTACACATGCCCCCTAAAACAAAATTAGTTATTCTTTAGACAGATACAGATAAAGATATATAGATGGTCAATATTTTCTCTTTGGTCTGCAATTCTTAAATTCAGGAGGAAAAGTATTACCAGATTAGGACTATTGATCTTGGTTCACATTTCCCCTTGTCTAAAGCCAAATTAAGATATCATTTGTGATTCTGTGTCTTTACAAAAGTCTCAACTTCTAACAACTGCCTGGATAAGTAACTCTCTAGTTTTTTTGGGAACTTTTTTTAGAAGTGGTATACCACTCCCTTCTTCCCACCACTGTGAGAACGAGATTGCTCCGAAGTCAGCCAGCTGGCTTTGTGCCTAAAGTGGAACTACAATTCATGATCTCTTGGTTTCTAGCCTCGTACCTTTATCCAACTGTTCTCAACTGGGAGCCATATTGTCCTTTGGCAGCCCTAGGGTGGTATTTCAAGAGGACCACAGGTGAAAAATATCTAACAGGAGCTACAGAAAAGCAAAGTCTATCATATTGTAATAACTACCTTGTTGTTGCTAGAAAACTCACTAGTTATTGTCTCGTGATCTTAGCTCCATTTAAAGGAATTTCAGAATACTGAGATGTGTGTTCCCCACGCTGTTTCTTACTAGTGAATTGTCCACCTTCTAGTTTTTTTTCCTGTCATTTTCTTTTTGGTCTGCAGTTCTTAAATTGAGGATGAAAAGTATTACCAGATTAGGACTGTTAATCTTGGAAGGTTCATGTTTCCCCTTGTCTAAAGGCAAATTAAGATATCTTTTCTTTTTTTTTAACTCTGGGCCTAGATTGCTGTTAAGAATTACATGACAGTGGAGAAGTAATGCAGTATGTAGTATTAGCTTTTACATTGCCATACCAGCCTCGCCAGTAATGTGAAGTATTTCATACCATTACCAAATACTCTCAAGAGATGATGATGTTTTTATGGAGATACTTTGGAAAATCAGCCTAATTTGAGCGGAAAGCACAAAAGAAAATTGCACTGAACATGAACTCCAGTAGTTAATCAATAAAGTGTTAAATAATTTTGATTTTCATTACAATTCTAATTAAAGTTCTAGTGCCCTGTTCTATACAAAGAACATTTGAGGTAAACCAGAGTATACTACTGTGGCTGTGATGGAATATCATGTTATTATGGATTCCTCTTTCAAAGGTATGTGGTGAGAGAGAAATATTTTATCTATGTTTTTAGCCCACCTAAGGCATAGCAAATGGCTTGGAAAGTGATTGCACCATGTTTTAACTGAAGTTGGTTATTACTTTCAAAGAGACTGGACTGGAAATCCCAATCATATAGGCTTTCTATTTTTGTGAAAAGTTAATGAAATATTTATGAGGCAAATCTTAAATATCAGGCCTTCTTGGGCTTCACTATATAAAAGCTTGAGCCTCCAAGGGCTGAAGTCTGCACTTTTCTCTTTCCTTTCCTCCATCAAACCTGATTTTCTACTTCCATTCCCAAAACTTTATGTTTTCATTTCTCAACCTTGGCAATTTTAAGATCTATGGACTTCAACTCCCAGAATTCTCCAGCCAGCTTGCTGACTGAGGAATTCTGGGATTTGAAGTCTGTACTTCTTAAAAGTTGCCAGAGTTCAGAAACACTGTTCAATGTCCTTCAGGCTGTAGTACCCTTTTTATAGCTGTCCTGACACTGTGAGGAAGGTGTACACTCCCATTTAGTTTGAATATGGTGTCTTACTTAGTCCCACAATGTTTTGACTCCTAACTACATTTGGTTTTTTTTTTGTTAAAGAAAATACACCAAGGTAAGGCAACTACATTAAGAATTCTGTAATCTGAAACTACTGATTCTGAATTAGGCAGATCTGAAAAAGAGAATGGAAGGAAGGGTGATTTACTTCCTGTTTATTTATTAGATGGAGTGTAGAAGGAATCTATAGAGATGCAAATTAAACTCAACCGGATATTGTAGTAAATTCAGATTAATCTCAGAACTCCCTCTAAGGCTGATGGGAAAGAAGAAGCAAAAGATTATGGTTGAACTCACTGCACCTCTCTTTGAAATGATAACATGCATTCAGATATCCATTAAAAAGTGACTTGAAATCAAACAAGACAGCAGAGTCCTTTGGTTCTTTGGTATGGAGAGCATTGCCAAGCCCGTCTTTTTCATTGAGTTTCCAGTTGGAAGAATCATAGGAATCAGACTCTGCTAGAAAGTTCAATTGACCTTTAGCAGGTCTTCTGGTTTGCAATATTTAAAAGCTCAACTCTAGCAGATTTTATTTATTTGCTCTGTCTCTCTGTCTCTCTCCTATCTCCTTCCTCTCTTCCTCCCAAAAGTAATTGGGCAACCATGGGGTAGTAATTTTGACCTTCTCTGATCTATAAAGATGAGCAATGCTATTCCTGATTAGCATCCAAATGCAGGAATAGCTGGGAAAGCTAGTTCTGTCCATAAGTCAAATACCATACACACAGAGAGAGAGAGAGAGAGAGAGAGAGAGAGAGAGAGAGAGAGAGAGAGAGAGAGAGAGAGAGAGAGAGAGAGAGAGAAGGAAGGCAACAGTAGCATACATATGCCAAGAAAACTGGATGCATCCATCATTAGTTGAGTTTGACTTGAAGGTGCCTTTGTTTGAAGGATTTCTTTTAAATACAAGCATTCCAGAAAGCAATCTAGTGTGTCCTTTATACTCGATTTATCTTTTCTTGTTTTGCTATGTAACTTAGAAGGAACTAACCATGAACAAAGGCTGAACAAAGATATGGGGAGGAAATTAGAACTTCATGGTCATTTACTAATGGTTAAAACATGAAGTTGCAGAGCAGATAGAAGGAATATCAAGATTACTCCTATCCCAGCCCCCCATTCCACATGTACATAAACAATCTCAGCATCAGCATAACAGAGCTGCTTATACATCTGACTGCTGCAGGGCATGAATGCATCTGTTAAGATGAAATGTAAGGCAGGAAGAAGTATTGGGGGCTGGAGTGGAAGAGAATAACCAAACCTGGCAAACATCATCCAAAAAGCTCTTTCAAACAAGAGTTGGAGCAACAGAGCTACTCCTTTTTTTTTAGTTAATTTTACCGTGCTTTAATTAAAATGCCAGATTTTTCATAGCTTTGAGAACATAATTACATTTTCATTTTAATCTATTGCCATATCAGCCCAATTCAGAAATAAGAATACTACTTGCTGTCATATGTGGTGGACTTGTGTGAAAGCAAAAAAATACTGGATGAAAATACAAACATGGTTGGAAAAGATAATTAAGAAACATAGATTTGAAACCATAAATATTTTTGCTGGTTACAATGCCAGAAGGTTATGATAAAGGGACTACATATTTAGTTTTGCATGTATTGACAGCAGCAAGGATTATGTCAGGCCCCCCCTCTCCTTCTAACTCAAGAAAGTAGAACTCTTGAAACTTGGAATTTCAAACAGGGTACTTTTTATTGAGCAGAAGTGATAGGAAGCAAAGTGAAAGCAAGTTCTAAAGTTTAACAAAGAAGACAGTAACTTTTAAGATACCCAAAACCCCATCCCGGTCTTGCGATGCCCACTGGCCAATCCACAGGTACAAAGATGCTTTGGTAACGGTCGTTTCGAAGAGGAGATAAGGACCCTTAGAGGGCC
>JANHFL010005182.1:216063-244301 GCA_032468155.1 Oxyrhabdium leporinum
AACAACAACAACAACAACAACAACAATAATAATAATAATAATAATAATAATAATAATAATAATAATAATAATAATAACAACAACATCATCGGTAGTAAATAGTAATTGGTTGGTTGATTGATGATTGATTATATGCTATCAAGTCATCTTCCACTCCTAATGATCACATGCATATATTTCTATATTTCTGTTTCTATTCTGTTTCTGTCTCCATGATGATCTGCCCCTACCTTCGTCTTTCAGGTCATTCAATAGTGTAGTCATAGCTACTGTAATGGAGGCCATTCACCTTCCTACTGGTTGTTCTCTTCTTCTCTTTCCCTCCACTTTCCCAGCATTAGAGCAGGGGTGTCAAACGTACAACCACATGTTGTCCTCACGTGATGTATCACAACTTTTTTCCCCTTCGCTAAACCGGGGGTGGGGGTGGCCAGCACATGATGCATCCAGCCAGCGGGCCGTGCCATGAGTTTGACACCCTGCATTAGAGTCTTCTCTAAGAGCAGAAGACATCTGAAGCAGGATAATTCAAGCCTGGTCATCTGTACCTCAATTGAGAAATCTGGGTTGATCTAGTGGATGGTCCATCAATTTGTTTTCTTGGCTATCCATGGTGTTCTTAGGGGTCTTCTTAGGCCTGCAAAGTTCAAAGACATTAATACACTTCCTATCTTGCTTCTTCAAAGTCCAACTTTTGCTTCCTACTAACAGGGAATAATAACAATAATAATAATATCAGAAGACCAAAACGTGAGAACAAACACATACAAAGCCAGAATTGAGAAGACAACAACAAACAGCAAATGCTATCTCTGCAAAGAAGCTGAAGAAACAATGAACTAGTTAGTTAGCTGCTCAAAGAAAATTGCACAGACTGACTACAAACAATAGCACGACAAAGGTATAATAGTGGTGCATTGGAATATCTGCAAAAAATATATTTGCTTACAAGAACTGCTGGGACCATAAAATAGACAAAGTAGCAGAAAATTAAGAAGCTAAAGTACTCTGGGATTTTAGAATTGAAACTGACAAGCACCTGCCACATAACACCCAGACAATTGTTAATAAGAAAGACAGAAATCTGGATAATGAACATGGCAGCATCTGGAGACAGCAGAATAGAAGAGAAGAACTGGAATAAAATTACAAATTACAAAATTACAAAATACAAAAAATTAGAAATAGAAGTAGAACAACTGTGGCAAACAAAATCAAAGATAGTATCAATAGTAAGAGGTGCCTTGGGTGCAATTTCAAAACATCTGGAGCACCCACATGAATCCTACGAACACTGACAAAATCACTATCAGTCAACTGTAAAAGTCAGCTTTACTTGGAACAGCTGACATCCTTCAACAATACATTTAACACCATCAAATAACAACATCTGCCTATCCCAGGTGCTTGGGAAGGATTTGATAGGTGGATAAAAATGCCAGATCCAATCTAAAAATGTGGCTGACTGTGTGACCAACCATGAAATTTGTCTACCTGTAACTATGTCTATATTATAGATCTCCTATCTAAAAAGAAAGATGAATCCATTGAGACCTGTTTTCTGATGAATGCAATTATTTAGTCACTTTCCTATTCTGTTTTTTATATTCTGAAAAAGTGCATGACAGAAGGAAGCTAACATTCTAAAAGTTCAGTCAAACTTTGGCAATGTTTAGTGGAAATTAATTTAGTTTTTATCATTAATACAACATGCTTGTAAAATACAAGTATCCATATTTCAGATAGATGTGATGTTGTCATAATTTATATTATGCATACTGTATGAAGTTCTGAGTACATTTGGGCTGTGTGTACTGAAGCTTCCTTTTATTACTAGCTAAGAACAACAGACTAAAGTAAAATTGGCAGGAAGAATATGAAAATATAAAAATGTCTGGTATGTATTTCATAATTAGGCCAAAGAATTATAAAAATATAAAACTCTGCTAGAAGAATTACAGAATGACAATAACCATATGTGTGCATATCTAACTTTTCTGCATATCTAACCATATGTGTGTATATCTAACTTTTCCACCAAAAATCCTGTTTAAGTCAATTACTAGTACCATATCAATAAAATAATGTTACAATAAGGACATTAAAGTTCAAGAATTCAAACAATACATTGGTAAACAACAAATAATAGCATTAACACAATTAAAATTTAATCCTGCAATGAATCAGTTTAAATACCACATGTTGGATAAAAATGGCTTTAATCTCCTCTAATGATGGGACCACCACGAAACAGTTTGCAAGGGTCATCATTCCCAGACAACTTAAAAGTATACTATGATAAACAGCTGCTAAAAGATTTAGTAAAACAAGGAAATTTATTGGCTCTCTAGTTCCTACCATAAATTTCTGAAATGGTGACATCATGGCATATTATTCTATGCTCTAGCACTTCACTTATGGAATGGAAGAGTGGAAATTGGAAGGAAAAGATTCAATGTGGTAGTTTTAAGGAGTTAACAAAAAATCTCTACCATTTCTTGGGAATGATTCCTTCTTTCCTTTTATTTTCTTTTTTTCCTTCCTTCCTTCTTTCCTTCCATCAATCCATCCATCCATCTTTCCAACTCACTGTCTATCAATTGCCTGGATAGGTTCTTTCAGTTTTATTGGCAACATTTTTCAGAAGTGGTTTGCCATTACTATCTTCTTAGGACTGATAATGACTAGTCCAAAAATCACATAAGTGATTTTGTGCCTAAGGCAGAACTAGAACTCACAGTCTTCTTGGTTCAGATTTGGTGCCTTGACCACTACACCAAACTGCCTTCCTGATAGAACTACATCCTTGCAAAGAGGTGCTCATCCTTACTCTAACTCATTTGGATAAATTGGAAGCGCACTCTTGATAGATCTTACCATTCCAAAGTTCCTGTCACCAACCTTGGATTGCTTACATTGAATACCATCCATTACGAACAGGACAACTGAGGTCACAGTGACATTACCTTAAATTAGATGATTTATTTGTTAGATTTATATAGTCATCCATCATATACAAAGCGATTCTGAGTTGCTAGTATAATGCAAACATCGATAAGATAACAAAATAATAATAAAAAACTCCCCATCAGAACAAAGGGAAAACAGCAGCCAAGACAATTCAATACAATTTTATTCAGCATGGCTCTGCAGCGGTCTGCATTTTCCTTGTATTTTCCAGGATGCACCAGCTTTCTTACCCCCCTCCCCCAAATACTCAGTTTGATGATTTTGTACAGATGTGTGGGACCCAGCACTATCATGGGAACCATCATTAAATAGTCTCCAGTCCATGTTCAGTCAAGGCCATTTGGAGTTTTCTGACAACCTCACTCTCTCACACATCCCACTTATCTTAACTGCCTCAGCTTCCTTGACAAACAAAGAACTTTTTTGGCTCTTAGGTGGGTAATCACTTTCTTCAAACTAAATCCAGAGAAACGGCAAACTCTGTATCTCATTAAAGAGGAAAGAGTTCCCATACGTTGAAATGAAATGATTGTTTCCTTTCTGGGCGACTGCCCACCTAATGTGCTTCTGATGTACAGTGCTCAGCAATAACATGTCTTTTTATTAACAAGACAAAAACACGCCTGTCTGTAATAAGTTAATGCTTAGAAGTGTCTACTGGGACTTAGAAAGAAGATTTGTGCTGATACTAACTCCTTGTAAAGTTGTTGATGGGAGGGAGGGGCACAGATGTGGAGAACTCTGAGCAACTCAGCCCAGAACACAACAATTATATCCCTGATTTCTCTTCTTCACTGAAATCTGTTAACCCCAGGACGAGCAATTCTGGGCCACACCTTCTATAAAGGCCTTTTCTCCCCCTTATTTGGTTATGTGATTGTTGAGGAGACTTAGGACTTTTTGTTTATCAAATGACTAGTTGACTGGCTAGTCAAGTGGTTGACTAGCTGGCCCCTACTAGTGATGAATTCATTGGTGCAGAACGTATGTACCAGTCTTTCATCCCAAGCTATTCCTCCAATAAATAAAAATATTAAAATATATCACATATAATTTTGTGCTTTTTCTTTTAAAAAATGGTATTTTGAGGAGAAGGTAGTTTAACAAGAAATTAAAGTCTCATCTAAAAAGATTGGAAAAAGTAAGGTTCAGGGTATAATTCAATAAACCACTCAAGATGATCATTAAAGATTTCTTGTCTTTATAATTCTAGGATGCTGCTAAATATATCAAATCTTTAAAAAGTTGAAGGGTTCCATCTTACTAATTCATGCACCAATTAATTCTGTTTCCGGCTACATTAGAACATCATTGAGAAGTTTTTCTCAACCTTAGCAACTTTAAGACATGTGGACCAACTCCCAGAATTCCTGAGCTATGCATACTGCTGTAGAAAATATAGATCATTGGTAAGAAAAATATAGAATTAAGGAACAGTAAGTAGAGGAACATAATGCATGAAACAATTACTTTCACGGCAAACCGTGAGATGAACTGGAATTTATTACAATATTTTTGGCAACCTGTCAGGCCACAATTAATACAGACATGACTTGGTTGCTGCATTTGATCGCATGGAATGGCATTGGAATTAGACTTGGTTGCTGCATTTGATTGCATGGAATGGCATTCATTGATCCAAAAAGTGGACCCTGCACCTGCAGGAAAATGCTAGGATGAAGAAAAATAATTCTTGGCAACCTACCAACCAGCAGTTCTGTCTTGAGACTCGTTCTACTTATTCACCATAACTGCAAAGATGGAAATGGTAAATATATTACTTCTAACTTTCCAAATTCTCCAAGCAAGACAATGGGCAAATCTCTGTTGTCATTATTCAAACAGGTAGCTGGGTTTTTAGTTTATTCTCAGAGGATCTTGAGAAGTAATTTCTGACATGGTACAGCATGAATATAAGCGGTGTACTTTGTTCACTAGTATGGTAGTATTTTAAAAGGTTGTATGAATCATATTTGTCAGGGAGCTGCTTCTTCAGTTTTGGTTTAGCACATTATCTTGTTATAGCTATAAACTGTACTTATTTATATCTTACTTTTCATACAGGAGCTCAAGGCAACATACAGATCACTCTTTCCTGTGATATAGATCAAGCTAAGAGGAAGTGACTGGCCCCAGGTTTCGGTGGCTGAGGGTACACTAAAACCTAGGTCTCCCCAATCCTACCTACTTCAACACCTTAATCATTACACCACACACTAGTTCCTAAACTTATCATTTAGCATGCCGAATTAACCCAGCTAATTACAGTTTATATAACAAGCCATTTTAACACAATGTGTGGACCCTATCTGGAAATGTAAATGACTTGATATGATGTTTCCCTTGGCTCCTTACATGCTAAATCTACATGCAAAATTGGTGGGCAAATCAGAGTTTAATTTTCATTGATTTGGAGATTTACAACAGAAGAACTGATATTTTCATAATTATAAGTTGTGTGATTCCAATCTAAGATTCTAAATGTTTTTCAACCACTTTTACCCAATTGGAAAAAAAACAGAAATTGCATTTTGTGATGTCCATTCATTCTCCCTTTGTAATCTCTCCTGAAAAATAATCTACAGTGTTCTGTTTTTATCTATGTGTGATGTATGAATGGTCACCTCATATCTTATGCAATTTACATCTTTTCTAGTTTGCTTTCAAATAGAAATATGCAAATGTTCTTCTAAAAAACAGTCTTTTTGAAAGTTTGTTTAAAACATTTTATACCATTTCTCTCAAAAAGCCTCTCAAACATCTCTCAATCTCAAATATCTCTCATTCCCAAAAGATATACACACGGTATATTTATGTGAGATGATGAATGATCCTTATATTTATACAAAGTTATTGATACTACTAGCTCCTGTTAGAAGTGTCTGAAAGGTATTTGACAATACAAATAATTAAGAACATTTGATAATATCTATTTTCAGGACATCAGCATATCAGGCAACACTAAACCATTTTGTTGCTTCCATAATCTGAACTCAAACACCAATTAATTAGGAGAGGAGTATAGGAAAGGTGGCAATTAAAAATGCAAGATCAGCATTGATTAAGAAATTCCAGTAAATCAGGAAAAGATAAGGCTAAATGAACATATGTCTTCAAATGCTGATTGTGAGCATATAACTGTATATTCAAGGTCTTTAGCTATCTCCTTGCCAATGTACAATAACTTATGGTGATTCTATTGTATCTTTAATGCATAAATCTCTGTTAAAAAAGAGATGGAACACCAGGAAATGCTCCCTAAGGTCAAATTGAAAATGTCAGTTTATTTTGTAGTGCATTCCTGAGCTGTGCATCAAATAGTTTGCTATAACCTTTCTTTTTACTGGAGTGTGGAATGATGAATGAGTGCAGGAAGGCAGTTCTACAATATTTATGGCTAGGCATATTTTTTTGGTTACCAAAACCTTGTCCTTACCTCCCTACTCAAATATTAGATTACATTTATATTGATACTAGTCATGAACTAGCTAGGAGTAGAATGGAATAAAAGAGGACCCTTTTAACACTCCAGAAGGAAATAGTTGGCATTCCTGACTTTGTAACAAAACCAGCCACAGAAGAGTTACTGAGTTTACTAATTCAGGGTTATTA
This sequence comes from Oxyrhabdium leporinum, assembly GCA_032468155.1. NCBI lineage: Eukaryota > Metazoa > Chordata > Lepidosauria > Squamata > Cyclocoridae > Oxyrhabdium > Oxyrhabdium leporinum. The sequence continues at coordinate 222,646 of JANHFL010005182.1, forward strand.
AAATTCTCCTCTCGTGAAGGTTTTCTTATAATCAGTAAATTAAAACAACAAAGAAAAATATTTGTACCTTCCATAAATATTGAACTGTGCAGTGCAAACAGAAATAATAATTTATCAATGTGTAATTTATATTGCTGTACTGTATATGTAGCTACAACATAAACTGGTTGTATACTCTCCCTAACATGAGAAATAACTTACAATTACCTAACTTCCACATTTTATGATCAGGAACAGCTATGTGGGATGTTTCGAGACCAACAATTTACCAAATGGTTACATACACATCTTTGAAAATTGTTTTGTTTTCACTCAGTGAGGTTCATATTTGTTCATTTCTTATATATTTGGGTGACAGAAAAAAATTCTTTTCACACCCTAAAGTTAAGTCTGCTTCAAACTTCCAATTGCCTGCTCCTAGTTCTTCTGATTATCTTTCATCGCTACCTTCTCCAAAGCTACCAAGACTAGAACAGAGATCCTTTGGTTCTGTATGCAATCACTTCACACAATGATATATCACAAAGGATGGTGAGCAAGCTACTCTTCAGATACTGCTGAAACCACTGTTCCTAGCATCCATCCCCGGTAACCATGAGGCTACTGGGAGTTGTAATTCAGCCATCCCTACAGTAGAAAGGCAGGAGGTTCTATGACCTCGAGCTATAAAAACCAAAAACCTAAAGTACATTCATGGCACCTAGTTCTGCACTGACCCCTCCCATCAGCTCAGCGTGTATATTAGACTATCCTTGAGAGAAAGAGCTGTTTAACAAACTTCAAGGTTATGTTCTTTGAGCAACCAGGTCTATGGTTTGCATAGATTCCTTGATTCTGACTTTTGGCCTCAGCTCTGGAATGATTCCAGGTCACATAGACCAAGTAGAGTGTTGTCCTACACCCAAAGTAAATGAGAAGGCAGCAGAAAAGACATAAAATATGTTCTGCAAGGCAAGGGGGAAAGACAGGAAATCTAAAAAACACTGCTACATTTCAAAGTAATTTATAAATTCATTTCTTTTTGATGTGTAGTGTACGGGGCCAGGCATGCCCTCTTTAAAGGCAATAAGGCTACTTATACATGTAACAGCATGCAGGGTAGAACTCCTTAAGTGATCTCACAGATGTTGGAAATCTCTGCAGTCCTGCTGCTGAAATCCAGTGACAAAACTAATTACAACAGAGTGTAAAAAACTTAGTGAACCAAAAAGGATTAAGACATTTTAGAAGTCGTCGAGTACGTAGCAACATTGATCCACTTGAAGAACATTAGTAGATGCTTGCTAGGGTTTATGAAAGAGTGATTAATGGAGGTCAAAGGAGAAGGATCCGTGGCACGCTCCCAAGGAAACCTTGGTTTATTTTGAAGCACACAGCAGCCAAAGTGGAGTCATTTGAAGCAATAGTGATGTTAAATTATAACCTTTAGGGCTTCTGGTGAGATTTTTCTCCTTAGTTTATATTGCTCTTAACAAACTCAGACAGATATAACACATGGTTTAAAACAAAGATAGCTGCAGTCCCATTTGTCTTAAAAATTCTGGCAAAAGGCACTAGGGGATGGAAAGCTACTTCAAGCCTTCAGCTCACAGAAGAGGCAAAATAATAGGGCAAAGATACAGAATTTGCTAGCAGGATTTATGTGGCAGATGTAGCTCTCCTCTTGGAGCCATATGAGACAATGGCACATTATGCACATGAAGGACCTTGGGTTCACTCTCATCTCCCATAACCACAGCACAAAGATGCTTTAATGACCATTTTAAATGTCCTTCTGATGATGGACTTGTCTCATATTTAGCCCACAGCGTAAACAGTTTAAAGTTGTCTTCAGCTATTCTAGCTTTAAAATAATGTTACCCACTTTTTTCTGATCCATCCCCCCCCCCCCCCATGAATATAACCTACGATACTTCTTCAGTGATGTGGTTGCTGCCTGAAAAGAAAGCAGAGTGTGATAAAACAAAAGAGAAGGTGTTTTGCTCTCTGCTGTTTCAAGATGAAGTTTTCAGATGTGACTATGTTTGTGAGTCCATGGGCCAGTTCGTGGAATTCGATACCTGCCAGCTAAAGAGTCAATTCCCCTGCCCCACCTCCCCACTGTTGCTTGTCACTCAACTCTGCCCTCCCAGATTTTTAGGTCCTAATGAAAGAGCAAGTGGCAGGTATGTCCAAGAGGACCTTTGCAGAGATTGATGTTGTGTGCCAGTCGTACTCTTTTTCTAGACCAGGAGATCCTTCAGGTGTATAAGGCATATAATGCTATATATCATTTGTGGAAATGACCTAGGTCTTGTAAGTTAAGGATGCTCATAGGACAGAGTGCCACAGGAGAGAAACTATAGGTAGTCCTTGACTTACGCCCACAATTGAGCCCAGAATGTATGTTGCTAAGTGAGACATTTGTTAAGTGAGTTTTGCCCCATTTTACTACTTTTCTTGCCGCTGTTGTTAAGTGAATTATTGCAGTTGTGAAGTTAGTAACATGGTTGTGAAGTGAATCTTGCTTTGCCATTGACTTTGTTTATTAGAAGGTCACAAAAATCAATCACATGACCCTGGGACACCGCAACCATTATAAATATGAACCAGTTACCAAGCATCTGAATTTTGATCACATGACCATGGGGATGCGGCAACGGTCCTAAGTGTGAAAAAAGGTCATAAGTCACTTTTTTCATTGCCATTGTAACTTTGAACAGTTACTAATCCAGGGCTGTTCAACTCACGACCTGTGGGCCGGATGCATCACACGCTGGCCATGCCCGGTTTAGCAAAGGGGAAAAAAAGTCCCGATGCATCACGTGATGATGCTGTGACGACAAGAGTTTGACATGCCTGCATTAAACGAGCTGTTGTAAGTCAAGGATTTCTGTATTTTAAAATGTTCACTCCAACTCCATTATCAGAAACCATCTACTAGCAAAGAGTCATTGTTTCATTCCGTATGTCCGTAATCTATATTTAAAGCAGCCGTGTCCAACTGTGGCCCATGACCTTATGCAACCTTAGACAACTAGTAATTTGGCCCCACATATTTGTAAACTTTTAACACTGTTATTTAATTTATATACATTAACTATGTTTTATATGCAGCCCAAGACAATTTCTCTTCACTCAATGAGGCCCAGGCAAGCCAAAACATTGGATGCCCATGATTTATAGCATCTTATAGAATACTGAACTATTGTTCAATAGTATGAAATATGAAGACTAATTTCATATTACTGCAGCAATGGCTAGAAGTTACTACAATAGTAAAATACAGTGGACCTAACTCTGCATAAGTACCTTACAATGATCTTATAGGCATGAGAGTAAGAATCAAGAGATAAAGGATGGATGAAGGGGAGAGAGGGAAACAGTAGAATGTTAGTTTCATGCTTAGCCTGAGAAGTTGGTTCTGGCAAGGGAGGTCAGGAATGGCTGATTCCAACATGGTGGCAGAGAATATACCTAGTGGTCTCAGAGTCCTTTTCACAACTCTGATGTCATTGTACGGCATAAAATCTGACATCTCAATTGATGACCGTTGAGTGCAGTGAAGCCGAAATAGCAGACATACCAAACAACCAGCTCCTGTAAGCAGGCACAAGATTAATCCCCCAAACAGTTGTCCAATGTAAACTCTATAGTCCATCATCAAATAGCAAAATGATATGTTTTATAATATTTTTTTTTAAAAATCACATCTCAATTACAACACTTGTCCCAGTTATTTTCTGACCTATGTTATTTTCCACCGTGGTAAATTGCATGAAGGAGAAAAAAGATGACATGTTACCGGCATATTATCCTAACTTCTGTACACACACACACACACACACATCTCTATAAAGTATTAGACTTCTCAGCATTCCATGGCTATTACACAGCACAATAGAATCTGCTCTCTGTTTCTCGTAAAAAGGCATGGCCTGACCTCAAAACTAATAATAATAATAATAAAAAAGCTGCAAATTCTTGGATATACGAAACTATTTAGTGCGTGCATAAATATATTCTCATTCTCTCTTTCTCTCTCTCCTTCCCTCCCTCTCTCTCTCCCCCACTGTCATATGTATTTATATGTATATATTTAATGTATTATGATCAGAAATCAACCAGAAACAATACAATTAAAAATTAATATATCCAAATAAACAGATTAAATCCTGACATATTACTGCACTGCTGGTAAGCAAGATAGCAAAATATTGCAACCTTATTTCATGATTTCTATCAGCCATAAACGAGCCATAAAGAATAAAGAAAAATAAAGGAGGTCAGTCTACATGGATAGTGTATCAAAAGCAATATAACAACTGAAAAAAAGTGTCTCTCTAGAATTCTAGAAGTATATTAGGACCTGAATAACTGTTTTCTCCTCTCTAGGATCATGTGAGTAAAGTTGTTCTGAGACATTGGGCCTCTAAAGCTGCTGTATGCACCACATCAAAGCAAAGTATTATCAATGCACTTACTTTAGCTTGAGTAAGTCTATAAAGATATTTTGCCAGCTTCTAGGGCACCTTTCAATTGGCCAGAATTAATGACTTTTATATAAGCAGTGCTTCCTAAACATGAATTTAGGTTTAAATTCAAATTAATTTAATTTAATTGGATAAATTAACTAAAATTGGGCAAAAAACAACTTTTCCTTGGGTAATGACACATAAACTCATTATCCATTTACAAAGTTATTTAATTTGATTTAAAGGGTTTTACCTATATTGGGTAAAAACAACTTTCTACCATCAACAAAAAAAAGGGAAGCACTGATATAAGGTAATGTAATACTGAAATCAGAGAATTAACGTAAAAAATTAAACAAAAATGGAGCCAAAATAGAACCCAATTTTGCTTTGTATTGAAAGAGTATCTTTTTTGTGAATGATACTTTACCTGCAACTACTTCCTATCATAAAGGCTTCTGATAAAAGAACAGGAACAATAATCTACTGAAGAGGCCTCAGGTTTTTATCAAAGTTTATCCCTCTTTGTGGGATCTAAAGCGGTCTGAAAAATTTACAAATGTGGCAAAAAGGTCACCTTTGTGTAACTGGCAATCAGATGTTGTAAAGTCTGGCACCGATCAGTTATACAATGGCCTTTTCTAAGCCCATTGGTTTATCTGTACTAATTTATTTATTTGGAAACCTATATGACTGCCTATCTAACACAAGATGGTCCTAAGTGGCTGTCAGCCTTACCAAGTAGAACCAGACAGGAAACACAACTAGATTGAGCTAAGTCCACCTTATTCTAAAACTACATTAGAAAAATCTTGCAAATCTGAAAATACAAATCTCCCACTGTGTCCTTTATAGACTGAGAACTTAGGAAGGGTCTCCTCCAAGCCTTTTTCTTTGCCTATTATGAAGCTGCAGGCTATAACCTTTTATTTAACGATACACTAGGCCATATATCTCCCCCCTCCATCTGAAGGTTTTTCTCACACACTATCACAGTGGCTCACAATAATATTACTGTAGATAAAAATGTCCTCATTATCTTTCCACTCTATGAATTTATGCTTTGGATAAAGCTTCTTAATTAGAATTAGGAAGGCAACCGTGTGATAATTAACCAGATCAGATTTTGGTCCAACCTCATACATTGGAACAATCATCACCAGGTCCTAGATTTCTGGAAACTGCCTAGAACGGTCAAAAAATGGGAAGAAGGGAGCCAAAATCAGGGCCCAACAGTCAGCATTACTGTTGTTATCATTTCTTCAGGAATGTGGTCATAGCCAGTTGCTTTACCATTCCTCAAGTGACTTATCTGTTCTTTCACCTCTCAAATTGTAACAGGAGGCTGTCTTGGCAACTGGGTAAGGTGATTGGGACCCTGGTGTTGTATAGCTGCAAAACCAGACTGAAAAAACAGTCCCATGATTTTGCAGCACTTGTCAGCCTGATATGAATGGAGTGCCCTAAACCTCTGCTAATTATTGTCCAGAAAGTTGCATCGAATATCTATAGAATCACGGATTTTGTGGAAAAATACTCTTGGCCTATTTTTCAGAGTTTCCACATAGGGATCAAAACCAGATTCGTAATCGCACGCAAATATATTCTCAGTGGTTAAGCATGACTATTAGAATTGCCTTGCTCTTCTGTGAGTGATCTGAGACACATTTAAAAAAAAAGTTTTTACTACCGTTTGGTAAACACCAGGAAGCTATTGAATAAAAAAGCATTTTTGTCATATATCCAGAAGAATTTATTAATAATCTAGATTTTATTTCCATTAAAGGCCAATTTATATAATGCATGCTATAGTTTCTGTTCTGTAATCTTTTGGCATTTTTTTTTGGTGTTCGAAAAAAAAGCACCATTGTATCACCAATCCATTTTTTTTGTGGTGGTTGTTAAACAAACACATTGCTTGCAATGGGGCATTTTTGCCAAAACCTGGAAATAAACATCCTTTTTAAGGAAAAATGATGTAAGTCATGACCACAAATGGCCATAAATAGCAATAGCACTTAGACTAATATACCACTTCACAATGCTTTACAGCTCTCACACAGTCAGCATATTGCCCCCAACAATCTGGGTCCTCATTTTACCAACCCCCTCGGATGGAAGGCCGTGTCAACCTTGAGCCGGTCAGGATCAAACTGCCGAACTGCTGGCAGCAGTAGCCTGCAGTACTGCATTCTAACTATTGTGCCACCACAGCTCTTGCAGGCTGTGAGTGCCCGCAATACAAGCACATGGCCATCAGCAGGACCTATCCATCAAAATTTCAGAACCAGGTCAAATACCTTTTGGAGAGAATCCATCGTAACTTCAAAAAGTTGCTAAACGACCAGTTGTAAGTCAAGAACTAGTGTATCTAGGATTCAGGATCAGCAGGTTTCAAACTAAAAGAGGTTTCTTTGCACTCTTTCATCACATGTATTGTATTAAATCCGACTGGCAATGTCTGTGTGAGATTTCCTTATCTTTTGTAGAATATGAATTGAGGTATATCCTGCCCAATATATGCAAGATTCCATACATGTATCCAAAATTATATACCAATTTCTGTGAATGGTGAAAGTACTGCGAACCAGAATTTCATTCACAGGAAGATTACTGTGCAATTTCAAGCTACTACAGGATTTTTTTAGGGCAGTGGAGAGAGCTGTAATTAAAGGAACAATTAAAATTTCTGGCTGGCTATGACCGCACATGCTCATAGTTTTCATGAAACAAAAAGTCTCCATAAGAAAAATAGGACAACAATCTTTAAAAATGTTTTGGATTTTTTAAAATGAAAAACTGGTCATTTTTTCTTCAAGTCTGATGTCAAAAACGGCCATATTACAAGTCAGACTATTGACTCAGTCACATCACTATATGAAGTTCTAATACAGACAAGATAAGAGACTTGATTGTAGGATCATATCTACCTTCTTGATTTTTTGACATGCCTCGCCTGATTTGAGACACAAGTTGGCTGACGTGTATGGGAGGACCTATACTTAATGAGGGTTTGCCCCCAGGTTTTAAACTTAAAGGGCTCCCTGCTTCTCAGCCATCTCCTTCAAGCAGGCCAAGCATTTCTTAATTCAGGTCACATTTCTAAAAGGGTACTTGATGTTTTATTTCTTACCATTTATTGGTAGTTATCTCCCCCCCCCCCTTTTTTTTAATGACTTCTAGCTGCCTTCAGCTAATTTGGAACATGTGTCTAATAAATGAATTGGAGGGTTCATTTAAAAGTTGAAATTGCAGCTTAGCTCAGCAGAATACAGAGAAACAATTTTTTTTAAAAAAATATAAAATTCAGTATTTGCTTGTAGGTTTTATTTTGAATAGTTTGATCATATCATCATATCTAGAATTATTTACATTGGTATTAATTTTATCTTTGTATATCATGGCCTAAAGTGTGAGGAAAATTGGTGGTCTCCAACTTTGATAAATCAATAAGGAAGCTATTGGAAAGATGGAATAAACATTTCTAAAACTAAAATATGGAAGTCCAGGCATTATATCACCAACTGATAATATACTTTAAAAATCTTTTGGGGGAAATGAAACAGTTTTCCCTGATTTGTAATTTTTACAAATTTTTATATTAAGAAAGAGAAAATTATTTGAATTGCATTAGGTCTCTAAAATACGGTTTAGCTGTATTATAACACATTGCCTTGGAAATGCATCCAACTGGACAATGGGAAGGTCTTTCTGTCCAAATTCTTAACTATCCTGCCAAATGCATATTAGAGCAAGATGGGGTAGTCTGTTTTATAAGTAGGAATCACCCTTTGGAAACTATTGGAAAAAAGACTGCATGAAGTATTTCATGTGTAAGCCACAAGAATTATAATGTGAACATTATTGTTCTGTTTTTTTTCTCTTTTACTCTTTTAGGCACAGTAAGCAAAAGGGTGTATTTTTCATTGCAGACTTTGGCATACAGTAGCTATCTGACTAACTATTAGCACATGTGCCTTTGGCTCGCTCAAAAGATGACCTATAGACTAAACAAGAGGATTTGGAATTTGGAACTATTGTTATGTTGAGATGAATCAAACGAACCTTTAAAAAAAGTAATAGCATGAAAGTGAAGTTATCTCGGCAATTTTATTCATGTAATTTCATGAATAATATCAATATGTATGCACCTTCCATAATAAGGTTCTTTACTGTAGTTATTTCTAAACAGCATCCAGTGGGTTATTTATATTAACAGACTATGCTTTACAATAACTGATTGTAGACATTATAGAAGGAGAGCTGGCTTAGTCAATGGTGGCAAAAAATCAGGAATGTAGCAGCACCTTTTCCACTCACAAACGCTGAATGCTTCTAATAAAATTTGTTAGTTGGAAAAGGTACTACAAGATTCCTGACTTTTTTGCTCCTTAGGATAACAGTGATCCTTCACACTACTGCAAATTATTAAATGACATATAAAGAGATTTATTTATTTATTACATTTACATAGCTGGCTATTTTATAACCAATTCTGGGCAGCTCCCAGTTAAAAGTCAAAACAAAATAAAAACAATAGTAAAATTATAAAACTAAACACATGAAAACATTAAAAGCAATATAATATAATAGTGACATTTCTTCATCTTTCTCTTTTAATCAGATCATTCTGTTTTTATGTTATATATTTCACTTCTAAAGACTAACCAGATCGTTATTCACTCTACAGTTTAGTACTTAATGGGTACAAAGGATACAATTTAGATCATTTTATTTAATAAACATTTGCTCAGAACCGAAGACTTAAGTATTTGACAGGGATCACAATGCAAAGGATGCAATTTACATCATTTTATTTAGTAAACATTTGCTCGGAACTGGAGAAAACAATGAAATATATTGTCATTATATTGTGTTCTAATGTCATTATTGTAGGGTTAAGGGTTAGAGTATTATTATATTTAGTAAAATATTCAAACATGAAACCTGAGTGTCACTTTGAAGATCTTTAGTTGTCCAGTATATGCTAAAATATTATGCATGACCCATATGGAAGTTATGACTCAATGGAAAATGGAAAAAGAAGACCAGCAACATACAAACCACTGCTTCTTAACCAGAGGTGGACTGATTTTTCTTGTCTTCTGAGGACAAGATTGTGTGTCTCCAATTCCTTAAAGACACAAATTGGGGAGGGAATGTTCAACACCACCTAAAAATGGTACAGAGACTTCCACTTGTACTGTACCTAAGGGGACTGGGCTATTTTAACCATGTGGCATGCAAGCTGTGTCCTTCAGACTAGGAACATGGACCAGAAAATGAGACGGCACGTTATTGCTGCCCTGAACATCTGCTTTTGAGAGGGAGTTACTGCCCTGTTTTCATATCCCTTGAAGATAAAGATCTTTTATTATTATTATTATTCTTACTCTCATAAAGTAACATTTTAAAATCAAATGCTGTGGTTGGAAATTCTGAGCATGGATAAAATGGAATGTAGAAGGCATGCAGTCTATGATCTTCCAGATGTCACACAATGATTGTCTTACAAAGTAGCCTGCCCCAGCATTGGATAGATATTCTCTGATTAATTTACGGTAGCTATAATGGAAGGATGGAAAACCAGCCCCCAAGAGTGACATTAATGGATCACCTTCCAAATCTGAGCCAAACATTCGGTGAAAATCTATTCAATGTCTTTACAAGGTCATCATGGATGTGTTGAATTTCTGCCTTTTTCTATTTCTGTAGTATCAGAAACTGTTTAGAATTACAGAATGTGCAGGCAAAACTCAATCAGATGGAGCTACAGAAAGTGACTGGATGGACTGAGAACTTGTTCAGTTTCTGCCTCTAAAATGATTTCAAACTTGCTCAAATTCATCAGGAGTATTTATATCAAGCTGTTAAAAAATGCCATTTCCCCAATGTCTGCCTAGGTATTCTTCCAAAGATAACCTAAAACACTGAGGTGAATTATGATGCAGAGACCCCATTATAGCAATAAAGTTCAACGTTGTCTTTACAACTTACACTGCATGGTACGTTAAAGCCCTAATTTTGTTTCCCAATTTCCTGAGTTTCTGGAGCATAAGCAGAGGGGGAGAATAATCTACATACCTGTGAGAAAAGATTTAAATTAACTTAAAAAAACTTAAGTTAAATTTAAATACTTTTTAATAACAGCATTATTTTATCAATACATGATAGAAGAGATAGACTATCACACAGCTTAATTTAGCATATAGGAGGGGGGGGAGATCAGTGATTTGTATACTACTTTTCTTTTTAATTCCTGAGAGAATAAATGAAAGAAATTGGGCAATACTTTTCAGATTATCTGTGAGATAAACTTCAGTCCAGATCTCATCCAAATATCCCATTCCACTCTCTTAACTTTAGCAAAGTTACGGTCCTCCCAGGAATTTAAAGTGGCATAAACTCCTTCCCTCCCTCCTCTAAACAATCTACACATTCAAACGCATAAAACCCAAATAGCTCTCATTACTGTGGGGGAATACCTGCTGCTTTCATCACTCCAAACATACAATGTCATTTTTTTCCCCACACGCAACGCCTTACAAGAACCCTAAGAGAAGAAGCTGTTTCTTGGGGCCACAGACAACAACTGTTAACTCCTCCAAGAAAAAGGTCCACCTCGCACAGTTGGGATGATAACAAGAGCCCATTATCTCTACTTGCCAGAGCAAGAGGGATCCGGTGTGGCTGAGAGAGAGAGAGAAAGACGTTGGTGATTTGAGTTGGCTTTCAAATTTCTCCAACTTCGAGGGATTAAACCGAACACAAAAATAGCGAAGGGCACTTCAGACCCCTCCTTCTATTCCTGGGAGAGAAGGTAGCATTCGTGTAATAATAATAATTTTTAAAAAAAGCACTTGCAAGAAGCCTGTCAGGTAGATCAAGTTCGAAATCCAGATTTGATCCAAGTCACTCTGCGTTTTTAACTCACGCCTTACTCTACTGCGACGATTTAGACGTGTGGGAAAACGGGTCACATCTAGACCCGACTCCAAAGGCCACGTCCGAATGGACTGGGGAAATAGGCGTGTTTGGCACCGGGGTAACGAAGAGATTATTTAAATCCCAGATGGCGGCTGGCTGAACGGCGGAGGAACGAAGGAAAAAATGGGAAAACGGTGGTGTCTCTGGTGCTGTCTGAACTCGGTTGTTTGCTTGCAGATGTTTCGTTACCGACTACGCCTGCAAGCAAACAACCGAGCTCAAAGAGCAGCAAGGTCGCCGACAGTTCAATTCTGAGCTACGTATGTGTTTTCTTATATTGGAAATGGAAAAAGGAAAGGTGGGACGGAGATAGGTATTAAGGGCCAACCGGAAGGTGGGGGTTTGGGGGCTTTTTTTTTAAGGGGTGGGGGGGAAAGCAGCAGAAAGCATTGCATGTAGTGGACAAACGGCGACGGGAAGTAGGTTTGCTAGTTAGTCTAAAGAGGCGGGAAAGTTGCTATAGGAAATGCTGCCTCCGCCGAGAAGAGCCAGCCTCCGGCCTAATATCTGGTGCGAGGAGGGAATGCCTTCATACTCCCAGTTCACATCTCAAAATATGTTTTTGTGTTGTGTTTTTGCACTTCAGCAGTGCAAACGAGATGTCAACCAGTCGCAATCCTATTCTGGGAACAGCATGGAGAATCTGGTCGTCTTGACCCGATTGTAGTAATTGTTGATAGGTTTTCCATGATCATTCTAACACTAATGTCTTCCATCCTGTCTCTGGCTTATCCAGTTTCTCGTTTTTCCTCTAGCCTGCCAATGATAATTATTGCAGACCAGAGTTTTTTCAACCTTGGCAACTTGATGTGTAAACCTAGCATCCTGGCTGGGGATTCTGGGAATTGAAGTCCAGACATATTCAAGTTGCTAAGGTTGGGAAACACTGTTATAGACCATCATCTTGCATCACATACCTAAAATGTGAGATATCCTGCTTGCAGATTATTTTTAAAAATATTTTTTTTTATTTTATTTCTAAAATTAAAATACAAAATCCCAAAAAGATAAGAAAAAGGAGAACACAAAAATACAACATTAGAAAATAATAGATAACAGGTTTTCATATTTGTAATATTTTTAATGTCATATGGTAATTTAGCAAATACAGGTGTAGAAAGCCATAAATTATGGACCTGTTTTGCAAGGGGGTGGGGAACTATTACTGCTGAAATGTATTCATTTCAGGGAGACAATCTATGCATATTTTTGTTTCTTTTGTTTTTATGCACTTTTTTTCCTGCTTGCAGATTATTATTGTAAAGGAAAGGCCACCCTTTTTCTGGCCCAGAGAGGGCTGATTAGTTAAAAGTCCATGTTACTTTTATGGAGCTACTGGAGGACAGTGATGTAGGACTATCCAGAAGTCCCTTGGTTGGCAGGAAGGTATGCTGACATTCATTGTGTTGCTCTAATTGCCCATTCCTAATTTATTGCAGCTCAACTTAAAGAAAAGAATGGACAAATGATCCCTGATTGATTTCTTGTAAAGAAATATGGAGATGTCTTTAAGGAGAGAATTCAGTAGCTATTATGTATCCTATAAATTTAGCTAGCTAGATAGGAGATAGGGAAGAAAAAACTTGAAACTTTCCTACCTTGATTCTCTTTCATATAAAATAGCAGAGCAGGGTAACTGCAGGCTTGTGAGATTCTGTTATTGTGCCATAGGGCAAGAAAGAATTATAATAGTTCACTTGGTATCAGTTTCCTGTCCTGATCTTCAGAGAGCTGAAATTTCTTTTCCTGCCTGCCTGTGGACAAACAGTTCCTAATGTTCTATGGCACAGGTGACATCACGTTTCCATCATGTGATGTTTTGTGACGTTTTTCCCATTCGCAGAGTGGGGTACCCCTGCTAAATCTATGGAGTAGAAAAGTGGAAGCAGGTGCTTAAAATGTCAGATTTACCTACCAATCAAATAGCCCTACAGATAGATTGTAGTTGTGGTATGTGGAGTGAAGCAGGAGGGAGCAACCCAGTTCTCACTCAATGCATCCTCTCATTGTTCCCTATGACCTGTCAGATGGGCTAGTTCTGAACAGGGATTTAACAATGTTCTGAAAGAGCATGCTAAACCTAGGTTTAAAACTAAGCCAGTTGGCAAGTCACAGATGGAGAGAGAAGTAGGACGTGGAATGAAGGCAGGAGATAATGAATGAGCCATTTCTTAGCTTAATAATGCAAGACTATATAGCATTGGCAGTGATGGATCACAAAGTCTGTTCTAACCTTGTGGCCATTAGCACCTAATGTTGCCAGATCCAGAATGAATTCAGAAAAAAACTAAGATAATATCAATAAAAAGTGCAGCCCTGCAAAATCCCAGGAGAACATCTATAACAATGTTGGCAAAACTTTTCAGCACCGAGTGCTGAAATGGGAGTGTGTGTGGGGGTGCGTCGGAAACCAGAAGAGCATCTGAGCTTCCAGCTTCCGGTTTCCGGTGCGCACATGCTTGCCGACCACCAGCCGGCTCTGCATGCCACTTCCGGCACATGTGCCATAGCTTCGCCATCATGGGCCTATAATATGTGGAGTGGTAACAGAACTAGCAATCCTTTAAAAAAGTTAAAACACCCTCCCCCCAGTGAAATACACACCCACTCTTTTGACCTGGCTCTGCCAACTGGCTTCGGGCCCCAGTGGGGGACATGTCATTCTGGAGGTGGTTACTGGACTAAGACAAAACTCTCTCTTTCTCCCTGTGTTCATCTTGTTCCCTTCTCCCTGTGTGCATGTTTGTCAATTTTAAACCAAATTTATTGTTATTATGTATTCTAATATTTTATATAGTTGTTTTTCTTGATTGTTAGCTGCTTGAGTTGTCTCTAGGAAAGATGGGCAGCTTGTAAGTTTAATCAATAAATAATAAAATAAATACATAGGTGGAAGAACTTGACTTTCTTTCCTGATTTAAACCAAACCTATGTGGCACATGATTAATGCTTTTGCAAGAATCTAATACGCTCCATGCTCTAAACTAGGAATGAAATAAACCAAGTTTATTGTTCTTTTAAAAGTCTGCTGGATCCACACTGTCAGTTCTGATGTTGAAAGACTTCTTGAGCATTATGGCAGCATAATGCCTCTGCAGAAAGATGCTCAAGCCAAAAGGGCCATATGGGAGCATTTCCGGTACCTGGAGAGAAATGGTGTGCTCCACCAGCCCAAGGTGACCCCTGGGGCTGGGCAGATCTGAAACTCTGATTACATCAGCAGTCACATCATCAGTGAAACATGGGAAATTGCATCCAGAGCCAAAATTGTGTTGGAAAAGGATATTAGTTTGGGAATAGCTAAGGATGACTTCTTTTTTATCTTGAACTCCATAATTAAAAAGATCTTATCTCTTTTCTTTGTGTTTCTTAATGGTCAGTTATCATAGGATATTACTTTTAGAAAATCCATTATCACTGAAATGGTTACATCTCTCATGGTTGTGTCTAAATTTGCAGATATATATTTCCCTATAGGGTTAGTCTCTATTTCTCTATTTGTCTGTTCTTGAGTTCAAGATAACAAAACTCACCCAGTTTAATTTATTTCAGTCCAGTTTAATTTCTTCCAGCCCTACAATTTTTATAATACATTTACTATATAAACCACAGAGATATGAAGGTAGTGTCAGAGTGCACACAGTGTGACTAGGTGAGATAACCCAGGAGCCAATACAACACACAGGTTTGCATTTACATATAGTGGTTATTATCCCTACAAAAGCATATATACATACAAGTACTTTGATACAGGCCTTGAACAAACAGCAATCAGTAATCAGCTACACCACGGAAGCACACATTTACCTATCCTAGTCCAGTTTGGTCGAATGGTTCAGGCACCAGGCTAGATAGCAGCAGAGTATGAGTTCTAGTCTCACCTTAGACATGAAAGCTGGCTGAATGTCTTTGGGCGAATCACTCTCTCAATCCAGTTTACCTCACAGGGTTGTTGTGGGGAAAATAGGAGGAAGATGGAGTATTAGGTATGCTTGCTGCCTTGAATTATTTATAAAAATAAGGTGTGATAAAATAATCTTTTAAAAACCCATCATGTTGCTCCAAATTCAGTTCTTGTAGTAGATTCTTGTCCATTGTAAAGATGAAACACTGAAAAGAGTAAGATGTTTTAGTACAGTCATTAAATCTTCATAGGCATTCCAGCATTCATACACACTACTTGCTGTAGTTAGTGAAGCTAAAGTAAACTTATTTCTTATATTCTTTGTTCTTGCCCTTATACAACTTGTGTTAACTCTTTCCCTTTGCCCTTTCTGAAATTTGTTCATTAGTATTTTTCTCGCCATTTAGAGTTGTATTGTTTATAAGCTTTGGTGCAGTGGTTCCCACCATCCAGTCAGAGCTGAAAAAGCTTCTGGGATGAGAAGCAAAATGTCTTCAAAGAAAAACAAAAAAGTCCAGTTGCCTCTTGAAAAAGCACTTTTTGGGACAGTGGTTTGACAATTTGTGCTTTGTTTCAGTCCTCTAGTTCTCTTTACAGGTAGTCCTCAACTTATAACAGTAATGGAACCTGGAATTTCCATTGTATTCATGAGAGTCATAAGTTGAGGCACCCATGTTACTAACCCAATTTTGCAACATTTTCTGTGGTGATTGTTAAAGCAAATGTGATGTGATCATTAAGAAAGCCCATTGTCTACCATGGGTGTTCTTTTGCCAGAAACCAAAGTAAACACTAATTTCCTGCAAGAAACATCATAAATCATGGCCATGTGACTGCGGGATGCTTCAAACGCCGTAAATGTGGGTTGTTTGCCAAGTATCCAAAATGCGATCATGTAGCCACAGGGGGAGTCCAGATGTTAGAACTTTAACTCTGGATCATAAATATATTTTGGGGGCCCTGTTGTAACTTCAAACAGTCACTAAGTGACTAGTTATAAGTTGAGGACTACCAGTATATTCCTGTAAGAGACCTTTTACAGTTGCTTAATCCAGTTTTTCTTTGTTCACAGGGAAAATCTGAAGGTAGTCATCAAACATCTTTCCTAAACTCTCCTTTTTTTCTCTTAGATATCATTACTGTTAATTCTGAAAGGTGCTTATGTCCTTTTTTTTTCTTTGAAATTTTGGAACTGTTCTTTTCTACTTCAGTTTTTACAGTGTATCTTATCTCTCCTGTAAAAGAAGTCTCAAGTTCTTTTATATGAGAATGCTAAATCTGTTGAAGATGTCCCTTCCCTAATATAATATAATCCACATAATTGACTCCAATGATTCACCAATAATTCCGTAATCCTGACTGGCTGAATTGAATTTTTCATCTTCCTATAATTCTTCTGCATTCCAATCAAGCAGTATTATTATGTGCTTTCTTGATGTGGTGTGTAACACCTCTTTCAATTTGCCATAGAATTCCTCATCCCATCTTGTTTAACATGGATGACAACTGTATAAACAATAGATGTGATCTTTTTATTTATTGAAATCCATTTTATGGGCTGTTCTGCTGGTTAGCATATTTCCGACTTAAAGAAGTTTATTCTGATCACCCAAATACAGTCATTTTTATTTCTGATTGTATGTATCCTCGTAAAATGAGAGTCTAAAACTACTTTAAAGGTTTGATGCACTTACTCAGTCACAACAGAAGTGCCTTCTGATCTGCATTATATGGCACTCGGCTCATCTACGTCTTCCAACTGTATCCAAGCAATTTTCTTGGTCACAATGTGGAAAATTAATCATCAGTGTCATTTTCTGAAATATTTTTTTCATCCTGCAGTTTATTTGCACTTCTGGGATTTTCCAGGTGGTCTCCCATCCCATTATTTTTTTCAGATCAACTAGGGATTGCCACCTGCCAAAGATGAAGTCACCCAAAGTAAAATCCTTAGGGTTTTGTTTTTTTTGTAAAACTGATTACCAAATAATTATTGGGTCTATAAGTTAATAAAATCTATATTCTGGCTAAATGTGAAGTTCATGAAGCTTATAAAGTAACTAAAGGTGTTATTATGTGTGCCAAGCGTATACATGTACACACACACAGCATAATCTTCATTACAGTCTTAATATGAGAATCTTATTGGAATCTCATAATTCAGATTCCTTAATACAGCATTTTCTCCATCTGGCTGCTCTTTTGTATAATTTGAAGTAAACTAGTTGCTTGATGGTCATACATAATGTAAAGTCAGACTTATTTTTCCAGATGTTTCTTAGCATCTTTTATAAACAGTCTAGTATGGATCCAAAACTTGTAGAGTTTCCACATAATTTCATACTTTTTTTATTTTATAAAAACATTTTATTTTATTATTTTATGTATTTTATGTATTTTATTAACACATTTTCAAGCTGCGTTTCTTATTTATTTATTAGCCATATTAATTAATCAGTCTCTTTCCACTGAAGGTTATTTCTGAGACTTGACATATTTCTTTAGAGAACTTTCATGTTTATCCTGCACAATTTCCATAAGTATGCAGTGAATAAGTAGTTATTTCAGGAACAAAAATAGTTGAGTCTGAGGGATGGCAGAATGTATTCTCTGTCCCTTTTTGGGTGTGCCATTGTAACAAACTGGTCTTGACTTTTGCTGCTTAAGGTACATTCTGTGTATGGGTCAAATACATATTAAAGTACAGTATGTACAATTTTTACAAAAAAAAGAACACTTGTTTTCTGTTTAAAGTGAATGTGAGCAAATGCCATTCTAAAGCAAAAAACATTTAGAAAGAAAAAGAAGATGCAAAATAGCTTTATGAGATAAATAGGCCTACATTACATTTATACTCAACAACACGGAAGCATTGACAAACAAATCAAAAAAAGTAAAACCTGCAGTCCCTCATGAAAATGTTTGGGGATTTCCTCTTATATATATGGCACACTCCTATATAAAATTGTTTGGCAGTGGCAGGGTGGGGGAGTCAGCCCTGATTCGGCCACTGGCTATAGCTCAAAATTTGCCAATATATGAAAACTGGAAATCTTTACTAATCAGTATTCCCAAGTGTAAGAGGCATATTTCCGGGTACACTTATTTGCATGCTTAGCTCCCATCCAAGCATACCAAGGCACATTAGTTTAGCTGAATATTTGACTTATCCCTGGTTACATCTACCAATCCTACAATTCCAGCAGAAATGGCATATTACTGGTCCCTTTTACTAAGGAATGTCCTCTGATGAGATCCAGAAGGAGAGTCTTTTCTGCTGTGGCACCAGCCTTCTGGAATGTCATGTTTTATAGTTTTAATTTATTTTAATGGTGGGGTTTTTTTGCTTTCGTTGTTTATTTGTATTTATTATTATTTATTGTTTTAGCTGTGAGAGCCACCCAGAGTCAAAATTTAAACAAAACAACAATACAGGTAGCCACTGACTTATAACTACTCATTCAGCAACTATTTGAAGTTAACGGCATTGAAAAAAAGTGGCTTATGACAGGTCCTCGCATTTACATCGGTTGCAGCATCCTCACTATCACATGATCAAAATTTGGAGGCTTGGCAACAGCACATAGTTATGATGGTTGCAGCAACCTCTGGGGTTGTGTGAGCAACATTTGTGATCTTCCCAGACAGCATCCGACAAGCAAAGTCAAAGAGGGTAGTGAGATTCCCTTAATAACCATGCGATTTGCTTAACAATGTGGCAAAAAAGGTCATAAAATTGGGCAGGACTCATTTAACAACTGCCCTGCTTTCTAGTCCCAATCGTACTTATAAGTTGAGGACTACTGTACCTAGGCAGCAGGGGTGTTAATGCCACATATATACAATAGATGAGGATGAAGGTCTCATTCTATGCTAAAAAGTTGCAACTGGCTTCAACTAATTATCACCTGGTTCTGAAAACTACATAACTCTCAGAGTCCAAAACTGCCTTTTAGCACTGAACCATTCTAACTGTGGTAGAAATGTGATTTGCAGCAAGGCTATGCTTTAACTCCCAGAAGTATTTGCTTCCTAGGTGTTCCCTTGCTTCTATTATAGAACTGCATGGCTGTAGTTACTTACCTTTATTTATTTGTTCAATTTCTAAATCCCCCCCCCCATCTCAGTAAATAACTCTGGCCAGCTTACAATTTAGAACATAAATTAAAATTTTAAAAAGCATTTTAAAACAATAGAAACAAAACCAATAAAAAAAACATTAAAACAGCCAATTCAAAATACACAAGAGCAAGATATTTGGCCTGTTAGCAATATATCCAGGAAAGGGGGTATTCAGTGCCCCAGACTTGAAAGCATAGCCAGGTTTTTAAGGCCTTATGAGGGGCTGACAGGGTTGGGGACATTTGAAGGGAGGATGTCTCACAGGGGCCACTGCAGGTAAAGTTTGCCTTCTAGTCCCTGACAGCTGACATTCTTTGTTTGATGGGAGCTACAGCATGCCCATTCTCTTTGACTGAGTTGGACGCAGAGAGACTCTTAAAAAAGATGATTCTTCAAGTACCCGGTTCCAAGCCATATAGGGCTTTTATAGATAACCACCAACATCTTGAACTTCACCCAGAACACTCCAGTAACCATGCTGCACTTTCTTCTTTTCGTCTTTGCAGTTCAGACTCTGTGAAAATTCAGGATTGCAAAACAAGTAGAACACAAGATTCTGAATCTGAATATTAATTTTAAATCTTTTGTTAACTGTGATATAATTATTCCATTGGTGTTAAGTTTGTGGCCTGACTAAATAAAATAAATAATAGAAAATCACACACACAAAAAAACCAAGCAGTGATCTGTGGAAACTGAGAAAATCTGCTGGGGAGCTGGAACAAAATGGAAACTAACCCTATGCATTTCTTCTCCAAATGGCTTCATGGAAAATATTTCAGCAAGAACGGAAGGGAGGAGGAAGTCAAGAATATATAATAGGCAGCCAGTGTAAAAAAAGGTTTTCCCCTGATATACATTTAGCTGTAAAACCCTGACTTCTGTCTGGAAATTCAATTTTATTATGTAATATGCTTTGGAAAAAAACAACTAGCAGTGGAGCCAAAAGGTAAGTGCTATTCGAAATGGAATTCTCATTACTGCAAAATCAAAGCTGTAGGTTAACCAAAGAAATATAGGCTACAATATTTTAAGAGTTTATTGTATCTTTTAACTCTTCTACTTTTTTACTGCACCTGCACCCTTTCTGTTTGCTATTGTGTTCCCTACAGTGGTGGAATCCAATTTTTTTTACTACCGGTTCTGTGGGTGTGGCTATGCGGTCATGTGAAGGGAGGGGGTCAAAAGACAGAAACTCACTTTAACAATGCTCTTGCTTAACAACCAAAATTTTGGGCTCAATTGTTGTCGTAAATCAAGGACTATCTCTGCCTTCCTCTGCATGGCAGCGTTCCCTAGTAAACTTCTTCCCTTTTCTGGGAATTTCTCCTCTGCGTTGGAGGCACCAAAATAACCAAGATGATATAAGGTCTCCTGCTGGAGCAAGGGGTTGGACTAGATGACCTCCGAGGTCCCTTCCAGCCCTGGATTGCTGTGCTGTTTCAAAGCATCCTCTGAAGCTGCATCTAGTGCCAGGGTTTGTGGCCCTTCCTTCCTCTCCTTCCTCCCTCCCTCTTTCTTTCTTTTGCCGCACCCCCCCCGTGCTGCATTTTGGGCCTAGTGGGCCTCCCTGCAGCCTCCCAGGAGCCAAAACGGTGCGCAGCGATGCCACAACACACCTCCGTGCTCCATTTTGGGCCTAGTAAGCCTCCCTGCAGCCTCCCAGGAAGCAAAATGGTGCACAGGGATGCCGCGCCACACCCCCACTCCCTATTTTGGGTCTCGTAAGTCTCCCTGCAGCTTCCTGGGAGCCAAAATGGGGTGCAGGGAGACTGTGCCACATCCCATGCCCCATTTTGGTCCTAGTTGCCCTCACTGCACTTACCTGGAAGCCAAAACGGGGTGCATGGAGACTCCTGGAAGGGGTGGAATGGGCGGGGCCAGCCAGAGGTAATATTTGCCGGTTCTCCAAACCAGTCAAAAGTTTCACTACAGGTATACCAGAACCGATCCAAACCGGATAGATTTCACCTCTGCATGCCCATTAGAAGTCTACGAAGGACTCTCCTTCACACAGTAATTCTCTAAGTCAATAGGTGATCAATGTTTTTGGTCTAAGGTTATGTAAATATATGTACATATCCAGTGGTGAAATCTATTTTTTTCACCACCGGTTCTATGGGGGTGGCTTGGTGGGGGGGGGCATGTGACTGAGTGGGCGTGGCCAACTCAACGTCACTCATGGCAAG
>JANHFL010005182.1:244401-269702 GCA_032468155.1 Oxyrhabdium leporinum
TTTTAAGTGTAAACCGCCCCGAGTCCTTGGAATGGGGCGGTATATAAATCAAAGAAAATAAATAAATAAATAAATACAAGATGGCCTCTGCCCCCAATTTTCAGGTGGGCAGAATTTTGACCGTGCAGTTGTGGGTGCAATCTTAACCTCTGCCTACGTTGTTCCCCGCTTTCCATCCTGCACCTGTTCTCAGTGCATAAAAAGACTTGGAAGAATATGCGAACCAACCAAATTGCCAATGTCGGAAATACACCCAGGCTCTCCAGATTCACACACGGCATGAAACCATCACTTATTTAGCTGTGGTTTACCAAAGAAGCCCCTGTAAATCCCAGCGACGTGTATGTGTGTGTTTGGGGGTGCTTCAGCCAGCCCCACCAATCCCACAGAGCTCCCCAGAGAGGATCCAGCCCACCCGTGGGCCTTTCGAGCCCCAACTCGCCTGATTTTCCTGGGCCCGAGTAAATACAGATGAAGGTTTTAATCTGCTCCTGATCCCGCTGCTGTTTTATTTTTATACTTGCTCCTGATTGGCAAACTCTTTTACTGTGTAGATTTTTTTTTTTCCCAGTGAGCCGTGATGCCGCCTGGAGTGTATTTACATCAAAGATGCTCCGAATAGGAGGAGTAAAGGAAGGTATGTTCGTGTGCTCTCTGCAGAACCTTTACACATTTTCACGCTTAACCAGATGTGGTGCTGAAAATAGCTCACAGCTAAACTGCACGTTACACTTCTTGCAAAGCGTGGAAACGCAGCTCCTCTCTCCCTCGAGTCACTCGTGGTCCAGGGAGACTCTACTACGGAAGAGGAAACGTCCATCCCTCTTTCTCTCCCCAAAGCCTCCCTTCCGCTCCAGCTGGCCAGCCGTGGGCTGCAGGGGACAGAAGCCCCTTTGGCCACCTCCGGATCTCAGCCACGCTCGGGAGGCAGGCAGGTGGTTAGGATAAGCCAGCCGGGTGATTTTGGGACACTCCCTCTCTAACAGATTAACAGAGTTGGAAGGGATCTTGTAGGTCATCTAGTCCAACCCCCCACCCAAGTAGACCCTACACTATTTCTGATAGATGGCAGTCCAATCTCTTCTTGAAAGCTTCCAGGGATGAAGCTCCCACAACTTCCAAAGGCAACTTCTGTTCCATTGGTCGATTGTTCTCACTGTCAGAAAATTTATCCTTATTTCTAGGTTGAATCTCTCCTTGATCGTTTCCATCCATTATTCCTTGTCTGGCCTTCATGTGCTTTGGAAAATAGCTTGACCCCTTCCTCTCTGGAGCAGCCCCTCAGATACTGGAAGACTGCTCTCCTGTCTCCCCTGGTCCTTCTCTTCACTAGACTAGCCAGGCCCAGTTCCTGTAACTGTTCATCGTATGTTTTAGCCTCCAGTCCCCTCATCATCCTGGTTGCTCTTCTCTGCACTCTTTCTAGGGTCTCAACATCTTTTTTATAGCGTGGAGACCAAAACTGGATGCAGTACTCTAGGTGTGGTCTTACTAAGGCTTTATAGAGTGGTATTAGCACCTCCCTTGATCTTGATTGTATCCCTCTGTTTATGCAACTTAGGATGGCATTGGCTTTTTTGGTTGCTGGCTCCTATTTAGCTAGTTGTCCATTAAGACTCTAAGCTCCCTCTCACAGATACTGCTATTAAGCCTGGTTTCACCCAGTCTGTATGTGTCCTTTGGGTTTTTCTTGCCTAAGTGTAGGACTTTACTTTTATTTTGTTAGATAGGGCCCAGTGTTCAAGTCTGTCAAGATCCATCCAAGTTGGGTGTTTTTGAATTAACATTGTACAATTATGCTTAGCTAAATGTTCAGTGGATCTCTCACATCAATAAAATCATACCTCCGTGCTTATCTCGCTGTTATAACGGTCATAGGGAATGTCCCATCTTTTAAAATTTTCAGTATTTAGGGTTTCTAACCATATTGATAAAATCCGGTTAGCTGGAAAGAATTTTTTGGGTACTCCTATAAACCACCAATTCATAGTTTTGCGGCCCAGATCTGACAAACCGCAATTTTATTACAATAGTATAATCATGCGTGGATAATAGCTCTCAGCTGATCTCTAATGTTTACTTTAAATGTCAAGTGATCCTCTTACGAAAACAAAGCTCATGAAAACAATCATAAAAATTATGGAAACGATAACAATCCTGATGCCCCGAACTGAAACATTATACTTTCATAAAGAGAGGCTCCTCTACATTTTATAGTCTATGATTTTTAAGCGCCTCGCCTCTGAGAAGGCAAGAGGAGGCGAGGGCATTACCGACGTCATCGAGGGACGCCTCCACCGCGAGGCCTGAAAACCGCTCCCGTTTTGTACGTCATCCGTTGGCGACGGTCGCGTTTCTCCCTTTACCGCTCCATCATGGCGCTCTCGCTGTGGGTAATCCGTGGACCCGCGACGGCCGCCCGATTCCCCTCGTGGCTGCCGCTGCGCCGCGCCTCCGGAGCGTCGCCGCCCGACGACCACGTGGTGCGGATCCCCCACGCTTGGAAGCTGAGGCTGGAGCGGCCGGCGTCTAAGCGGGAGCGAGGCAGGAACCCCGAGCCGGAGAGCGGCGCTTCCTTCGGGGAAAAGCTGCTGCTGCGGACCCGGAGACAGGAGCTGAGCCAGGCGGCCCGGCACACGACGGGCCGCCTGGAGAGGCCGCGCTTGGTGTCGGACGGTTGGAAGCACCGCTTATCCCGCGGGGATTATTTCCAGCTGGAGAGGACGCGGAAGGAGCCTCCTCGGGAGCCGAGCGACGGGGACGCCCCGTCCACTTTCCTCGAGCTGGGACTGGAGCCTCGCGTGGCGGCCCTCTTGCAGGAGGTGCTGGGCATCTCGCGGCCCTCGCCGGTGCAACAGCGCACCATCCCCGCCTTGCTGAAGGGGGGCCACACGCTGTGCGGGGCAGAAACTGGCAGCGGCAAAACCTTGGCCTACCTGCTGCCTCTCTTCCAGCGGCTCTTGCAGGCCCCAAAGCTCCCTGAGGACGACGTTTATGCAACCTCTCCGCGCTCTTTGGTGGTGGTGCCCTCCCGAGAACTCGCCGGGCAGGTGCGCAGAGTTGCCGCCCTCTTGGCTGACCCTTTGGACTTGAAGGTGAAGGAGATTGGTGGTGGCCGGCGCACGGCTGTGGTTCACCGCCGGATCCGTGAGGGTCCCAGTGACATCCTGATCGCCACGCCAGGTACTCTGAGCAAAATCCTGAAGAGGAGGATGTTGTCTTTGGAGAAATTGCTCTTCTTGGTGTTGGATGAAGTGGATACTCTGCTGGATGCCTCATTCATAGATCTGGTGAAAGATATCGTTCAGCATGCTTTTTTGAAAGATGTCGTTCAGCAAGCTTTCCTGGACCCAAATTTTGAAGACAGGGATGAAGCTTGGGATCCCAAAGCCCAGCTGGTGGCTGTGGGCGCTACTCTTCCAAAGGGGCTAAGTCAGATGTTGAGCGAGTCTGCCGATCTCTCCAACTTCACCGTATTGACCGGCTCTAGTTTGCATTGTCTTCAACCTCACGTGGAGCAAAGATTCGTACGTGTGAAAGGTTGTGACAAAGTAGCAGAGCTCCTACAACTCCTCAAAGAGCGAGGATCCTCCTCTGGAGCTGTTATTATTTTCTGCAACAGAGCCAGCACTGTTAACTGGCTGAGTTACATTTTAGAAGACCATAACATGAAACATTTACGCCTGCAGGGAGAAATAGCAGCAGATGCACGAGCTGGCATCTTTAATGCCTTTCAGAGA
Source organism: Oxyrhabdium leporinum (assembly GCA_032468155.1). Classification (NCBI taxonomy): domain Eukaryota; kingdom Metazoa; phylum Chordata; class Lepidosauria; order Squamata; family Cyclocoridae; genus Oxyrhabdium; species Oxyrhabdium leporinum. Next base: position 248,142 of record JANHFL010005182.1, read on the forward strand.
GGCGAGTCTGACGTTTTGTTGTGTACTGATATAGCTTCCCGTGGATTGGACACCGTTCGTGTAGAGCTCATAATTAACTACGACTTCCCTTTAACATTGCCAGATTATCTGCATCGGGTGGGGCGAGTCGGTCGCATAAGCAGTAAATTCCTTGGGACTGCGGTCAGTTTTGTAACCCATAAGTGGGATGTAGATCTTGTTCGGAAAATAGAAACGGCAGCTCGCAAAAGAAGTCCGCTCCCAGGGCTAGATATAGTTGTTAAGGAGTCTTTGCGTAAAAAGAAGAAATTCTGAATTTGCCTGGAGGGCCAACAATTCATCTAACGTTTGAAGCAACTCCTAATATATTTCGGATATTTTGTGTATTTGATTTTGGGCCATTCAATTCCTTAATAAAGCTCTGCTAATGTATGGGTGCTGACATGGAACAGTCAGAAACCGCATCTATCCTGTAAAAATATGGAGCATGCTGTGTTCATCAGATTTATTCAACATATTCCAGGTGCAATTTGATAGTTTCCTGGAATTATATTGCACATACCGGAAGCAGTTCAATGCATACTAGTTATTGCATTCTGAATTCGGAAAATTGTGTATAGCTAGTCCTTGACTTACTGAGTGATCGTTCAAAATTACAACAATACAACAATACTGAAGAAACTGATTTATGACCATTTTTCACACTTATGACCATTGCAACAATCCCATGGTTATGTGATCAAAATTCAGATGCTTGGCAACTGATTCATGTTTATGATGGTTGCAGAATCCTGGGGTCATGTGATTGCTTTTTGAAACATTTTGACAAGCAGAGTCAATGGGGAAACCAAATTCACTTAATAGCTGTGTTACTAACTTAACAATTCCAGTGATTCACTTAACTGTGGCAACAAAGGTCATAAAGTGGGGGCAAAACTCATTTAACAAATGAGGCAACACAAATTTTGGGCTCAATTGTGGTCATAAGTTGAGGACTACCTGTATATCCTTAATTTTGTTTGTAAACCCATTGAGCTATTATTATATTATAGCCCAATGGATCATATACTCATCGCCTATATGGGCAGGTGTCTGGCTGGAGATTTCTACAGACCGCTCTGCCTGACCATGTTGTAGGTTTGTGATCCCAATCTGTGGCTTAATTCCTGTGGTTCAGCAAGCTGCTGCAGCGAGTGTAATGGCGTTGTATGTCCCACCATTTTATGGTATTCGAGTTCTTTCAACCCTAAACCAAACCGCTTCCCAAGTTCCTATAACCATTGTTTGTGTCTTTATCATGCCTGCTGTAAGCCCCTCTATTGACTCGTATATTATCAGGTGTTTTTTTTAGCATCAGATCTACTTTTGCTGCTGAACCTCACCAGGTGGTTTTATCCATAGCAGTTTTGCTTTCAATGCCAGAACACAAATATTAACAAGTGAAAGAAGTGCATCTCTGCTCGTCTAGAAAGCTTTGACGAGGTTCTGTGAACATTTGCAGCCACCCAGCTTACCTTGAAGAATACAGATGCAGACATGGCAGCACCATGACCAGTAATATCCAAGGTCTCTTAAGTGCACATTTAAGGAGTATGTTAAAAGAAAGCCCAGGAGCTGTTAGAGGAGAACCATTGTCTCTAACCATGGTTTGGCTGCATGTGATCTACGTCAAAGCAGCTGCTATTTCCAATCAGAATGGACAACTTGCTGTTGGACAACTTGCAACTCGCCACAGGACAATTTAACGATTCAATTTATTAAAAAGAAATTAAGTTTTGTCATTCACATTTTATTCTGTCCCTTCAAAGACTTTTGAAGCAGCAACAAAAGTTTGGTTTTAAGAAAACCTCTACGTTCATACAATGTATAAACTTAAGAGCATTTTTAATACTGACTGGGATTAACTCTAACTCTCTACATTTTACCAATTAGACACAAGAACTCCATGTTCTTTAGATCACAAAGGTAGCAATACCACAAAAGATTACACCCTTGATTCCTTTCTAATCTAGCACAAGATCGAATCTTCTTCGGGTCAAGCTGTACTTGTGATTTAAGCACATCAAATTAAGGAAACAATATATCAGAGGTTCATTTTATTGGTTAAACGGAGGAGGAGAACCATACCACAGTAGTCTGTTGTACGAAAAAAAATGGAGTCTGATAACCCCTTTTTCTGGTACCAAAATTTATTAAAACAGGAGCCACAGTTCACTTCAAGCTAGGCCTTTGATTTGTTGTTGTTGAACCTTACTTTCCAACCAAGATTTATATGTTGTGTTGACATTTGTGCTGCCATTTTATGTTTCTAGGAACCGAAGGATTGTTACCTACAACCACTTGGGATTCAGCAAGAGTGGTGGTTGATTTTATGTATAGTGGAGTGTCACATAATATGTTGCTATGCAACCCATCTTTATAACTTAGCAGAGTTCTCAATCTGCAGCCTGATGTCATCCCGGGGTCCACAGTGGCTTGAAGAAATGTTATGATTTAAATCTTGAGTTAAGTCTTGGGAGCCCATGGCTACAAAAGGTAATTAAAGGGGGTTCATGATAAAAGATTGAGAACCACTGGCTTAGCATACAAATATATATACTCCATTTCAACTTATTCTAAACATTTTTAAAGGCAGCTATTTTACACCTGCCCAAGCAGGTTAGAAATTCTTTTTCCAGGTAGCCCTCGACTTACAGCCATTTGTTTAGTAACCATTCAAAGTTACAGCAGTGCTGAAAAAGTACATCAGGTCATTGCACTTATGACTGTCGCAGTATCCCTCTGGTCATGTAACTGTCATTTGCGACTTCTCAGCTGACTTCTGATAAGGACAGACAATGGGGAAGCCAGCAAAAGTCAGAAGTCACAGTCTCATGATGTCTCACTTAACAGTGAGTCACTTAACACCCATGGGAAAAAGGTCATAAAATCGAATGGGGTCATGTGATGCCTTGCTTAAGGATTTCATCACTTAACAACAAATTTTATAATCCCTGTTACGGTCTTACTTGAGGGGCTGTCAAGAGAAGAAGGGGTCAACCTATTCTCTAAAGCACTTGAGGGCAGGACAAGAAGTAGCTGGCGGAAACTCATTAGAGAGAGAGATCTAACTTGAAACTAAGAGATTTCCTGATAATGAGGGCAATTAATCAATGGAACAGCTTTCCTCCAGACGTAGGTTTTTAATCACTGGAGGTTTTTAAGAAGAGATTGGACAGCCATTTGTCTGAGATAGTATAGGATTTCTTGCCATGGACTAGAAGACTATTCCATGTTCTGTAGTCATAAAATTGAAGGCTACCTGTATCTTGATTTTTACAATGCTGATCCAGTTGCAATTTGTTTACCAAGGTGGTGGTGGGGACGGGACTCTGCAAATGATTGGACTTACGTAACATAAATCACAATTTACAAACCATAATGGATAAGCCAAAAATAAACAAGCCACATTATGACTTGGACTGCCATGTGAATCAGAGCAATATCACAGCTGGATCAGACCACAGGAAGCATTGCCAAGCGAGCAGATTAATAAGTGTTTAGCAACTGAGAAACGGAATGTTTTTAATGCAGTGTGCTCCAGTTTGCAAAGATAGATGAGATGCATGGTTCTTTCCCATCACAGTAAAAGTAATCAGTAAAGCATTCTTACATCAGTAGTGCAATACAATAACAATGGATTCCCACTGGCTTCTAAACTAAGGATTCCAATAATAATACACTGTTATAAACTTTGGCAACCAAACAAAACCATATCTGGACACAAACATTAACCAACACTGGAATGTTTAGCTTTGAACAGAGAAATACATCTTGACCTCTTCAATGTTTCAAAGATAATACTATAATAACCTCAGTTCTAAATCTGGCCAAAATGAAGTGTCTGTGTGATGTATAAAAGCAAATTCTCATATGTTTCTGCTGTTGTAGATGGAACTTGCAACAAAATGTGATAAACTGCATTTGAGGCTCAGTTATAACTTCACTTTTCCCAGATGGCATTCCTTTATACAATGGTGTTTGGCCATATGTGGACAACCCACAGTTAAAATGCTGGGGGGGAAAGAACATGTCCCCTTTCCAGGGTGTTGAATCCAATCTGAAGGCGTGTATGTGGTGAAAAAAAGGAAATATGGAATCTGGTTCATCATAGTTTGCTGTGGTCCATCTTGCTCAGCATCTGAGCCATTACAGATCATCTACGTTCTTCCACAGAAGGCCTTCTCATTGGTTGATGTGCCAAGCATCCTTCTCCGAAAGATGGCAGACCCAGGATCTAAACCATTTTGTTTCATTGACTTTGGCAATTAAAATGAAATAACCCAATTAATACCATCAGTTCCAATCGTCTTCCTACCCAAGTCTGGATGTTCCCACAAATACGTGAATCTCAGCTCTCTCTACAAATGCATTATTTGCTGGAGGATTCTGGGAGTTGTGGTCCACACATCCGGAAGCGGCTCATGGTAGCAGCTGCCCAGATTTTGAAGGGCAACTGGGTAGAGTGCTTTCATGGCTTGGAGGGAGCGCATTTGGTGTGGAAACCCTCAAATTGTGGAAACCCTGAAATTGTGTCAAATCTCCAGCAGTTCCTAATTTAAGAGTATCCGGCAGTGCTACGTTCATTAGGGGTGTTTCTCTATATTTTGTTTACATTCCAGTGAATTGGGGCTAATTGCAAATTAGAAAGCAATAAGTGGTCTTTCTTTGATAATAAAAACAATGCATTATAATGTACTTTTCCCATTTAAGACAGCTTGGAATTTGCACTATTCCTGAATCTGCAATATTCCTTACATGTTTAGATAAAAAGAAAGTCTTGAAAATATTCAGACCAAGACAGAGTGGTGGCTGAAATAGATTTCAGGTGGTCAGCCCCCCCACCCCCCAAAAAAAAGTGCCATTGTCCATCCTTGTTCTTTCCATGACTGCAGAATAAATTAACACACATACCAATAAAAAGTGCAAAATCCGTTTTTCCAAGCAAGCTACATTTTGCAACCTTGCACAATTTAATGCACAACGGGCTTTACTTGGTTGCAAACTTTCTGAAAAGTAGTGGCACGCACAAAGCATGAACCGTCACCCTAAAAAATCAAAATGCTTTCTGCGAGCTGAAGGTCTAGGGCTTGGTAGCAGTCACATTAAGAAGAGGGCCTGCTGTATTGGGGTCTCCCTTTGACTGCCTTTTTCAGTAGCAAGCAGCAAGTAGAAATTAGTACCTTCCAGAAAGTTGGAACTTTCCCTTCAGGCAATATGAGAAGCAGCTCCTTGTCCTTTCTAAGCCACGAATGGACTAGGGCTGAAAAAAGTCAAAATGGTATCAACAAAGAACAGGTAGCGTAACCATGGTGAGCGTGATGGATGGGTAATGTCACCATGGTGGCCATAGTGAGTAATATAACCATGGTGAGCAGGATGGGTAATATAACTATGGTGAGCATGAGAGATGGGTAATATAACTATGGTGAACATGATGGGTTATATCACCATGGTGAATATCAGAGAAGGGTAATATAACCATGGTCAGCATGAGAGATGGGTAATATAACAATGGTGAGCAAGAGAGATGGGTAATATAACTATGGTGAACATGAGAGATGGGTTATATCACCATGGTGAATATCAGAGATGGGTAATATAACCATGGTCAGCATGAGAGATGGGTAATTTAATCATGATGAACCTGACTCACGAATAATATCACCATGGTAAATATAATGGATGGGTAAATATCACCCTGGTCAACGTGATGAATGACGTGCTCAGGCTAGCTTTCCCCCAAGATGAACCCATTTCCGAACGATTTTGCATCGCCGCTCGTTTGCTTTTCACCCCGTGCTGCTTTGAGCTTCGACTTCCCTTTCACACATTGGTTGTGGAGTGAGTGGTGGAAACATTCTCCATGCGAACTCTCCCCAGCTTGTTGGCAGGGGCTGGCTGGAGGAGGAACTTGCAAGTGAAGCCTTGGCGACAGGCGTTGCGGAAATTCTCTGAGAGGAAAGCGTAGATGATGGGGTTGATGCAGGAGTTCCCGTAGGCCAAGCAGTGGGAGATGATGCGGAAGGTGAAGGAGATATTGTTTAGGGGGAAGTGCCCAAATTCTGCCCACATTGTGATGATGTGGTGCGGGAGCCACGAGATCAGGAAGACGGTAACAACCAGCAAAACCGCCTGGGCCGTCTGCAAGAAAAGAAAAGAAAAGGATACTGAAATTTTGGAGAGACAAACTGTAAACTGCAGTTCGCAGTTCATCATTTTATTTTATTTTTTTTACAAAGATGCCGCTCCGTTTAACTGTATGTCAAGCGACGAGCGAGAGTCGCATCTTAAACTGGGCTCGGAGCAGATTAACAACAAACGTAATTTTATTTCTGCCGCAGAAAGTTGAGAGATTAATATTGCAAGTGATCTCATCCCTCAAATGAGCTTGAATATTTTTATTTTGGGGGGGAAAAGTGCACTGTTTTCTTGTTTAATTGTTCTTCTGCTGTTTTAACTGTATTCCCGGCAGTGCTTACAGTTCTGATGTGAGGCCATCAAGAAATCTCAGTCTGTCGTCTCCCTCCCTCCCTCTCTCTCTTCTCTCACACACACATATGCACAGAGAAAACAAGAGATAATTTAAGTGTTGTGCAGCAGTTATGGGGTTGGATTAGAATTGGGGAAAGCCCAGTTTTAATTCCTCCTCAACCAAAGAATTTCCCTGGGTGATTTATGGGCCAGTCACTCCTTAGCACATCGACCTACTTTATTACATTGTAAGGAAAAATAGGACAGAGTGTTGGCTTGAAAGCCTGAATGAATGAGAGATAGGATAAAAATCTTAAAACGTTAGGAGACTAAGATTGGGTTCATACAACATGCTTAAGCAGGTTGATTTCACATCCAGCAGACAGATACTCGCAGGGTGATAAAACTCATTTAGTGATAACTTGAGTTAGTTTTTTACACTTCTGTCTGTGAAACCAAGCTTACTGTTTATTGCAATGTCTCTCACCTGCTCCAGCAACTTCAGGATGTGTGGACAGCATGCTGACTGGGGAATTCTAGGAACTGAAATCCACATAGCTTAAAGTCGCTGAGTATCACAAACACTGGTTTAGTGTATTGCATGATTCCCCCAAATGGGCCCATTTGTTAAACAGGACTGTAAAGTTATAAGGACCTTGGAGAGTTCACCTTCCCTTCCCTTCTATGATTGATGATTTTCTGCTGATTTTAAAGGGTGCTTGACCTTCTACACCAGGGGTGTCAAACTCACGTCGTCACAGCGGCATCACATGACATATCGGGACTTCTCCCCCCTTTGTTAAACTGGGCGTGGGCGTGGCTAGTGTGTGACACCTCTGGCCCGCGGGCCAGGAGTTTGGCAGCCCTGTTCTACAACCTCAAACTCCTGCGTGGTTCCTCAGACAGTATAAAAACCATTTTCAGGAATCTTTCTCTGGACTGAGGATTCTGTCAGTCTTGGAAGCCATAATTGAGAGGCCTCTGTAGGCTGCCCCACTAAACACATGGGAATTAGGGAGGGGGTAATTTCTCATACAGTTAGAGGGGTTCGTAGACACAACATTCTTTCTAACTGTGCCAAGGCCATCCTGTCCAGCACCTGGAAGAGGAGTGACAAGATGGACTGAAGGATGATGGGTATAGACTAGGATTAGGGAATGTGATGTATGATGGTGGAGAAGAGGTGGATCGTTGATTCTCTTTTGGGTGGGGAAAAACCTGGGCCTTCAGATTCAGGTTTTTCCCAGAGGTGCCAACATGGTTTCTTTAATAAACTCTTACTTGGATTAATTCATATCTGAGTGCTGAGTGAGTTATTGGAACTTAGATGGAACACTGACAGCTATTGCTATTGCTAATCTCGATACGCTGTTGCACTGTAATGTTAAAATACTCTTCAGTGAGGAAGCTGGCATATAAAGGTAATTTTTGACAATCATAATTGAGCCTAGAACGATGATTAAAGGTTGTGCTGCTTAAATGGGTCACCGCTTGGTCATGTCCAGTTTTACTACTGTTTTTGTGGCCATCATTAAGTGAAAGCAACTATAATTAAGAAAAATCCATTGTCCAAAATGGATAGGGTTTGGGGGTGGGTTTTTTTTGCCAGAAATTGGAAGTAAATGCAGGTTTCTAGCAAAAAAAATAAATTGTAAATTGCAGTCGTGTAAAAACAGCTGGGTTACCAAGTGCTCAAAATGATATCACAATGGCTGCTTGGGGGAGGGGCGGAAGGAGAGGAACTATCAGAACTTTGAATTGGGTCATAAATAACCCTGAGTGTTCTGTCCTCTTTTTGTTATTTCATTTGGAATCAGACAGCCTAGACATTTGATGACTGAATGATGTGGGAGGAAGTGACAGCTTTATCACTGGGCTAAATATAAATAATCACTTCCACTCCACTAATCTTGTCGCCAAAGCTCACCAGTCTCAGAGGACTGGTGGCTAAAGAGTCACTTCCCCTCACTGCACATATACACAGATGTTCTCCAAGCCCAAGAGCCACTGCAAGATCTACTGTCAGGTTGAACTGTTTACTTTTTTTGCCCTGATTCTCTTGTTGCCAAAGGGCAATTTTCCAGTCAATGGCCAGGAACAAAGAAAGTTAATGTGACTATAGCAGCCTTAGGAAACCAAATAAGCACAGAGTCAATCCTTACCTGATTCGATAAAATGTACTATAAATGAACCAGATGACACAATTTGTACTGGAAGAAACCAGATACTACCACTTTAAGAAACATGGCTGACTCTGGAGTAAGTTGGGAATGAATTGAAGGCAACATTGCCTTCTCTTGATCTGCAAATAGAAAAGCTCCAGGTGACATCATTGCTAATCCATTCAGTTCCAAAGCATACTATGGTATTTTCTTAGTTTTTCTTCCTTATCCAGATTTCATTTGTGGTAATTTTCTTTCCTTATTATAGCACAGTTAAGAGTGCCAAATGTCAATGTGGAGCAGTAAAATAAAACTGAATCTTTACAAGACTATTGGGTGCTTTGGTAGATGTGTGGGATTAGATTAGTGCTTCCAATATCTCCAGTGAAAATGCAAATGGGTGTGTTGGCTGAGGAGAGTGAGAACTGCAGTCCAAAATATTTCATGAGTCAGGCTGAATTAAGATCTTAACTTTTTTTTTAACTTTTGGGGGTTTTTGCCTCTTCGTTTGCTTCCTGTTCAGCATGGACTATTATTATGGATGAACTGCAGCTTTATTACTCAGTTCTGTAGCTCGTGTAACGGAATTTTTTTCTTTATTTTTTTCTTTATTCTTAAAAACTAAGTCTAGGGCTAATTTTCCTGGACATTTCTACTGAACAATTTTGCCCTCTTCCAATCTTTATTTGAAGTCAGTTGTAAGTATAGGAAACTATGCTGTATTCTATGCAATTTAGCTGAAGGGCATTAAAAAAATCCAACTCCATTAAAAATAACAAAGGATCTTAACGGGATTACCCAAAAGATAGAAGTCTAGTCAATGATTCCGAGGTGACAAAAAAGACAGGTGCAAGTGTTTCCTTCACCATTGCAAAGCGTGCATGACATTCGTATAATAAATGCACTACATCACACCACACTACAAACAACACAATTGAGTTGGGTGAAATAAATTCCAGAACTTATTTCCCTTTAAAAGTTCAGATAATGCATGCCTCTCATTCTCTCCCTCCAGAAAATTCAAAAGTGTTCAAAAATAGTCCTCTTTCAGCTTTCTGTAGAGAGTCTTTAAAAGCAGTAAAAAGGAAGAACCATAATCCAGAATCCTTTTATTTTTTGTGTTCAATAACTGACATTTTATACCATACTTAATTAACAATTGTTAAGGCTACCTGTGGAACTTTGTAAAGTCATTCTAATGGCTTTATCTACTCACCCTGATATCGTACCAAATGTCCTATATAGTACTGTGACACCTTAAACATTACAGTGCACAAAATAAATCTTTTGTTTTCCAGTCTTTGATTAGCATTCTTCTGCACGAAATAACATCTTGAAAGGTTGCTCGCATATAACTTGTCAACTGAGTCATCAAGAAATGCTTGATAAATAAAGGTATTCTTGACATATGATCACAGTTGGGACTGGTTGCTAAGTGAAACAGTAATAAAGTGAGTCATGCACAATTTCACAGCTTTTGCCATAGTCATTAAGTGAATAACATGGTCGTTAAGCAAATCCAGCTTTCCCCATTGACTTTGCTTTCTGAAAGCCCACTGGGAAGGTTGCAAATGGCAATCATGGGATCCCAGAAAACTGCAACTGTCATGAATACAAAAACCCAGTTCCCAACCACCCAAATTTTGATTATGGGGCTGCTGTGATGATTGTAAGTGTGAGGACCAGTTGTAAGTCACTTGTTTCAGTGTTGTAAATCCAAATGGTCACTAAATGAATGGTTGTAAGTTGAAGACTACCTGTATTGTAAAATATATGCACCCTATTCAGGATTAATAATTATGTCTTCAAATATTTGTTCCAGTTCTTTGTCTCTTCCCTTTGTACTGTGTTTTAAATATTCCACTGACCCATTTATCCTAATGCATGCACATCATTGCAGCTTCTGTTATTCAGACTAACATCTTCTAACTATGATTAATTTAAATCATCACTCTTAGTGGTATGATGTTAAATGTATAGGATATTTTCTGCTCTCCTATTCAAAACTTCTCCATTCATTAAATCTTGCCTTTACTTAACACACTTCAGAAGGTAGTTTAATGTCTGTCTTTCTAAAGTTAAACCACCCTTCACTTTTTATGGGAAGATGTAATTAGATAGATCAGATAGTAAGTTGGTCTGTCAGTCATATATTTATTGTATCCTGAACCAAGTGATCTGCAGATGGAATCCCCACCTCACTCCTTTTACCTCTTATTAGAAGAAATATTTGGGGATTTTCAGAACAGTGCATGAAACAGTATCAGGGATAAGGAGGAATTCATGAAGATTAGTGTTCCTGTTCCAATTAAGTCTCTGAACAATTTTCAAAGCAGATTAACTGGGGAACAAGTATATGTTTTTAAGATAAAGATACACATTTTGTTAATACATTTGCATAAAAAGTTGTCTTAGGCTGTCACACTTTTGCTCTACCTTTGCTCTACCTTTCCTAATATTTTCTGTTTCAATTGGCAGCAACAGTCATGAGTATCCTATAGAAGTCTTTTACACTAGAGTATGACCATTTAAACATAAGAACACCAGAATAGATTTTCTGAAATACACCTCAGTCCAATATTTAGTTTGTAACAGTAGTTCATTAAATTCCTCTCAAATTCATAAAGCAGAGGGTGGAATCATACTCCTTTCCCTCTATTGTTTCCCAGCAGTTGAAATCTGGAGGGGTTTTTGCTTTCAAGCTGAAGACAACATTGAATTTTGTAAACCAATAGCCTTTGATACAACTAATCTTCGTGAATTTATCCACCTTCCTTTTAAAGTCATCCCAGCTTGGGGCCATCACTACCTCTTGTGCTAATATCTCAATCTGGAAATATTAGATTGATTGGGATCTTCTTCATGTAAAACAAGTACTATAACCCAATACCTGTAAAAAGAATTGCCTTTTTCTGAGAGTCTCTACTCATCTGATCCACTGTAGCAGAATGGGCATGCTGCACATCTCATTAGCCAAAGAGGGGAGTAGAAGTTAAGTTTTTCTCACCTCTGCTTTATGGAATATCCTCTCTTCAGAAATTAGAATGGCTCTAACCCACTCAACCTTTCACAAGGCCCTAAAACCTGATTATGTTCCTAAATGCTGAATGCATCAGGGGTGGTATTGCTAACTGGACAAGTATCTCAGCTGTAATGTATATTTATTTTGGATGTTTCTATTGTTTTTTATTGCTTTAAAATGTTTTTAGTATTTAAATTGTATTTTTTTTTTTAAATTGCAAGCCTCCCAGAATCATAGACTGAGATGGGTGACTATAGAAATCGAATGAATGAATGAATGAATGAATATCTTATCCTATGGTCAAATTCACTGTTGCTTAGTTTTATTGACGCTAAAATTATGCATTATTTGCACCAAAACATTTCCCTTTTTTATTTTGAGTAAAATTTAGAGGTGGGAGGATTTATTGGGGGTGAATCAATAATAGTGGAAGAGACTATCCTGTACTATCCTGTACTTTATCCTGTACTCATACATTTTTGCTAGAAAGGCTGCCTAAGAGTTGTCTTCTTACTAACTTCTGATATTGCTATTTAACTTGGATACCCTGCAGTGGAAATTTGGTAGATGGGGAAGGATTAAATCCACCATCACTTATTCTTTTTGTCCACACCCATTAAAAAAATATGGATTGTAAAATATATGGAACCATTACCCAAATGTCTTACAGTTTCTACTGGATTTACTCTATCCTATTTTTGGAATGAGATGTAAATCTTGCTGCTACCATGATCAGTCAAGTACCATAGGGTCTGTTTTTTTTTTCTCATAAAAAGGGCACAGAGATGCATCGATTAGCACTTCATATAGAAGTAGATCATTTCTCTTGTTCACATTGTCCCTGCAACTGAAGACATGTTTGGCATTAAACTTCTCTCTGTGATGAGTCCCCAACAATGGATGATGCACATTTTATAACAGCCACAAAGAATGAATGATTTAGACATGAACATGAACAAACAAACATTACAAATACATTGACATTAACAAAGCAATTTCTGTAATAACTAAATGCTCCGATAGTGCAAATCCTTAGTGAAGGAAAGTGACAATCTGCCATCATTGCAATCATCATATCAATTATTCGCTTATCAGTTTTCAGGCTGTTTTAGATTATGTTTCTCAGAGTAAATTGAAAAACCAGAATCTTTCCTGTGGAAGAGCTTTACTTCATCTATCCCTCTTTACCAACTGTAGCTTTTTTGTTCATAGCAATGAACATCTGTTGTAACTGAGCTTTCTCTCGAAGCTGCCATATGATGAAATATGTTATTTTCATTTTTATAATGTTAGTTTTTCTCTCCAGATACATGAATCCTCTTGCCTTTCATTTTAGCATGTGTTCTTACATAAAACCCACAAATGAGTAGCTGAACCAACAGAACATAGCTTCCTTGGCTAACCTAGTGATTTTCAAGAGGGACATTCCCTTTAACATGGAACAGCCCATCATGAGGTCCAGCTGTACTTAGATATTAATACATGGTAAATTGGCACTTTCCAGAAAGCAGATGTACACTTCAATCCAAGGCAGGGCCTTTTGGCTTTGCATTTGATGGTTAGACTGTCTGACGGAACCACTCATTTATAAAAAACAACAACATATGAGAGGTAGACTTGGAACCAAATCCAATGTTAACCTTATTTGAGAAATTAGTAATTGCCTCAGTTTTCAAAAAGTAAAGAGTGGCTGTGAGAACCTCTAGGTAGAAGTGAACCATGGAACCAAGGAGATGGATTTTAACTCTCTGCCATAGCTGTGGTCCTGAAAGCCAGAGACAATAGCAGTGACAATAGCAAATTCCCACTTCCTCCTCCTCCAGACATAAAAAGCAACTGAGAGCACCACCATGGAATCAGAGGCTTAAAGACCTTCCTAATGGGTACTAATATCAGAAGCAATTCGCATATCATTTAAAAGGGTCTTAAAACTATATACACAGACAGAAGATTATAGCAAATATAACCAATTCTCTCTAAGAGCTTTGCAAGTATTTTAAAATGGAGACTGTAGAATCATTATCATTGTCATCTAAAATTTGAAGAATTATTATTGCAATCATGCAACACTCCTTTAGCACAGAGATGATAGAATCATCATCTAAAACTTGAAAAGATCATTGCCACCTGACATTTTAGCTTCAATTTTGAGTCTTTTTTCTATTGCTTTATAATTTTTGTAAAGTCTATCTAGCTATCTAGCTATCTCTGTCTAGCTATCATCTATGTAGCTATAGCTTCATAACAAATTATTATAATTGTGCAACTATGACTATGAATCCTCTGTCATTTAATTTGTCAGAATTAAGGGACACACTACAATTTCCAGATACGTGTTACTCTGCATGAACTGAGATGGGTGGTCAAGCCACTACCAAGTGGAGATCATATTAGTCACTTTCTCCATCGATTGCACAAGTCAGGTGAATATGCTTCTTTTGGGGCCAAAGGCTGGAGGATTAATAATAGAATATTGAAAGTTTGACAGTATTTTTGTTTCCATTCCATTTGTATTAAAGAGAGGCAAGGGGCTATTTTGAATTTATGTTAATTCTTCAAGGTAGTCCAGAAAACAAGCATTAACTATCAATATTTATTGTAAGATTATATTAACAGAGTCTTACAACTGGGAAAATATTTATCCTTCTTTTACTCTCCAGAAGACTCTGTGTGTGTGTGTGTGTGTGTGTGTGTGTGTGTGTGTGTGTGTGGTGCTTCCCAATCCTCTCTCCTTCTGTGGCTATCTTTTGGGTACCAGTTGCCTAGTCTTTGGCTCTTCCCCTGTTTCCCAAGGTCATACACACATAGCATTACAGTTACTTCCTCAAATCTTCTTATATTTCCACATTAAGTTCATGCTTTCCTAACATTTTCTGCATACTCCTTCAAGGTTGTCTCTATTCTCTTCTACCCTGTACAATTCAAATAAATAAATAAAATAGCCAGTGACCAAAACAGTTATAAAACATCCTAAAAAGAAAATAAAAGATAAAGGTAAAGGTTTCCCCTGTACCAATTCTATGGGATGGTGCTCATCTCCATTTCTTAGCTGAGGGAACCAGCACTGTCTGAAGATGCTTCTGTGGTCATGTGGCCAGCATGACTATATGCTTAAACACACAGAATGTTATTACTGTCCCACCAAAGTGGTACCTATTTATCTACTTGCATTTGCATGATTTCGAACAGCTAGTCTGGCAGAAGCTGGCTCCTATGCAATAAGCAAATATTTTCATCCAAACTTTTTTCACTGCTTAGAGTCCATTGGCTGAATATTTTTTATTGTTAATATTAAAAAGAGAGAAAATGAAGAAGTGAAAAGAAGAAAATGAAAACAAATACATTGGTAAGTGGACAAAGAAGTTATAGCAATTACACAGTTAAAGCTCAGTATTGTGCCCATGAAATAACCAGCCATAAAAACCAAAACACATTATTTTTAACAAAAAGGAAAAAGACTTTAAGGATGTTTTTGAAACTCTGAGCCACATGCCAAAGTTTCTATTCTTGTTATTTTTAGATACCACTTTAAAAAGGACAAAGAAGAAAAACTATCAAGAACACTACAGACAACTATTTCATTTGTTATTGTTCCTTTGCTGTAGTCCAACTGGTACAGAATATTTATAAAGTTACACTTTTCATGATACTTCTTCAGTCCTTTGAAGAATTCATTTTCCCATTAAAAACCATACTCTAAATGCTTACATTTGCCTTGCTGTTTAATGCGTTACATATAGAAGCCGTTCTTGTTGGTATGTGATCAGACCTATGTGTATATGCTATTCATTTTGCCATTACTATATATTCTTGTTAGTTTCATATCTCTTTCCCAGTGTGGTGCTTGCATTATCCTTTTCAAGCCTTGCTACCTTGAACATGAATTTAGATGCAAATGAGACAGAACTTTTATTTCAAATGGATAAGGAACATTTATGGTAGAAAGACAAATGCATCAGTAATAAATTCTGCTGAAAGGAACTCCTGGAGACGATATGCACGGATGGTTTGAATGTTTGGGCACCTCTTTTCTGGATCGCATTGGCTGCTGCCGCCTTTTTCCTAGAATCAAGAATGTGGACACCCAAGGCCAAGCAATAGATCTGGACAGGTGGGAATTCTGTAAATAGACTACCTTTCAAACCCCCAAGGAGATGCTTCTTTAGAGGGGAGAGTTCTATACGTTTAGCAAGAAATAACAGGAATAAAAGTCCCTTTCAAAGGTTATAATTGGCTGTCCAGACCAGAGCCCACGCCTCTGTCCCATTTGGAAGTAGTTCAGAGAGCTGCAGTTCAGTGTCCAGCTGCAGTAATGACAAGCCCCAGTGTGTAACACATGCTGAATACTTGTTTGTGGTTACTGTCATTGGCCAGGGGGAAAGAAAAATCAGAATCAATAAAAATAGCATCATACCTTCTTCCCCATGCTACAATTTGCACTATATAATCTCGAGTTTATTTTAATTCAGGTTTAATATTTAGTAACTAACAATTTGATGCCTGCGGTAAGGCAAAACACCAACTCTCTTGGCCCAAGGAGACTTCTTGCTATGTACATGTGAAGAATTGTTTTCACCTTCTCCCTCCAGTATATGGCAATAATATATGGCAATGAGGCTAGCCTGCACCACAACGGTGAGTGTCCCATAAAAATGAAGGAATTTTTCATCAGAACACCAAGCCATTTCTGCAATTTATTGATTTCCTAAATCCCTTGATTTAAGAGATCTACATTGTCTCCATCTCTATTTCTTGCTTTGCTTCGTTTTTTGTCTAGATTAAAACTTGAAACATTAAACCTGTTTATGGTGGATGATTTGGAATGCTAACATGGATTTTCTTTGGCTGGACCTTCAGAACTTAATTCTGTAGCAACTTTAGTGCAATCTTTTGTGCATTTATTGAAAACCTGATCGCCTGATTTGGATCTGCCCATATTCCATCCTTTCTATGTGCTAGGCAGGTATGCATATGTAAATAATAACAGTGTGCATATGTAAATAATAACGGTGGTAATAGTATTAATAACAATTGCCTTTATATAATTATTGGGACTTTAATGGCATATGATAGACACAGAATGACTCAGCTAAAGTACCCTAGTTTTTCTAAAATGACACTGAGTCAACAACAAAAATCAGACCTTAATCAGGAATTTCCAGGTTCAGAGATCATATTTGGCCTCTGCACTTTTCTTATTCTCTTGTAGAAAGCCTTTTCTCATGAATATACTGAAATAATATTCCCTAGTGATACAGCTTCCTCTCTAAGATTGTATGGGGTTCTAGAGTACTCAGGTCTGTACAGCAAAAAATATGATTATTTGCTGTTTTTAGAACATAGTTACCAAACCGTAAATTTTCTTATGTGATAGAACCTTATTTCCCCCTAAATCACAGCTGTCTTCATCTATAGGCTTGTCATCTGAAATCTAGGCATTTTTAGTAAACTGAAATAATTAGGAACGCTTTCAATCGTTGGTCAGAGTCCAGAATAATTTTAAGCTCTGACTCATCACATATCTAGTAATATTTTCACAGTTGGATACATTGCATTACCTGAACACACTGATCTTTCTTGTTACCTGTATAATTTCTTTTTTTGCCTTAACTAGGTCGTCCTTTTTCCTGATTTCCATCCTGGATGCCTGTGGCTTGTATATTATGCAGACATTTGCTGAACAGAGTCAATAAAATTTTTCCGATGATTCAGACGAAGGATGCCAGCCTAAACAAAATACAAATATATTATTAAATAGCCATGTAAATGAAATGGAAAAAGAAATTAGGTTCTCAAAATGTTGGCCAATACATTTTCTAAATGAAAATTCAGTTCTTCATAATCTTTTCAAATCCTTAGGCAATAAAGAATCCTAATGCCATTAAGGGTTTTAATCCAATTGTCTTTCAGAAAAATATTCAGCTTCTCGGCAAGATTTCCTTTGCTTATGCAAAAACAGTTATAGTAGTAAGAAAAACTGCTGGCTTAAAAGAATTTTAAAACACACTTCAATTAAAACAGAATCTGGACAGTGCACAGTAGAATAATTTAGAAAGCAAAAAATGAATAATTCAATTTACTTGGATGCAGTGCATTTGTTGTGCAGGTAGTCCTTTACTTAAAACAGTTCATTTATTGACCATTCGAAGTTAACAGCACAGAAAAAAAGTGAGTTATGACCATTTTTCGCACTTACAACCATCCTCGTGGTCACATGATTAAAATTCATACACTTGTCAACTGACTCATTTATGATGGTTGAAGTGTCTGTCCCACGGTCACATGATCGCCTGTTGCAACCTTCTGATAAGCAAAGTCAATGGGGAAGCCAGATTCATTTAACAATTGTGTTGCTAATTTAACACTGCAGTGCTTCACTTAACAGCCATGGCAAGAAAGGTTGTAAAATGGGACAAAAGTTACTTAACAAATGTCTCAATCACCAAAAGACATTTTGGGCTCAATTGTGGTCTTACGTCAAGCACTATCTGTATTTATTTTGAGGAATATATGTTCAAATGCACATGGTACTTGCTAAATGCACATTGGGTAACTAAGATTTGCAGGTATAGGCTTAAATTTACACCTGGAACTGGATGGGAAACTCCTGGAGATATCTCATCTTAATTCTTTTTTTTCTGGCTACATATTTGAGAAATGGAAGTTAATGATGCAATCATTAACTATAGGTTTTCATCAGAGTATTCCTTTGGAATGTATGTAATTTTTTTCCACTGAGATTTCTCAAATTAAATTGCTTCATTTAAGCTGGATTGTGCTCCCAAACTTATTATTCAATAAATATACTGTAGGAAAACGGAGTACTTTACAATTGATAAAATGATACAATGATATATAATATTTGTATAAAAAAGAATGGGGAAATGTGAGTGATGAAGAGAATTAAAAGCCATTAAAAATAATAATATGTAAATGTTAGCGTTCCTACATTCAACAATGAAAGGAAACTTTTAAAAATATTTTTTAACATTAAGGAATTATTCTCCTTTAATGTCAACATTTATATAAGGATAGTGTTTTTTTTTTCAAAAAAAGCAAGTGGAAGAACTAACTCCATATTTGCCCAGTCTATCATTCCAAAGCCCTCAAATATTATGAAAGTGAAAATACCTCTTTTGAGCTATGTGCCACAGAAAAGTACCTAAAAGTACCTATCATAATAGGTATTATTATGATTTATTATTATAATTATTAATCAAATTATTATTTCTTCCGAACGATAACTTCTATGCAATCAATAAACAGTTCTTTTGGACAAAATTACAGAAAAACATAGGGGCAATCATGATAGGAACACTGCATTAACTGAATACATTTCTCTTGTCTTGGTTCTATGATGAAAATCCAAGGGACCAAGATACCTTTGCATTTGCAAATCTGGTACATAGTATTACCATGTTGCCATATGAACCCACTTTGAAGCAAAGCAGAATTTTTAAAACCCATTGGTGATGCTACAGAGATCTCTATTTCTGTTGTTACTGCTTCATATTGTAGACTTTTTTTTTTAAGGATTTTTTTGGTGAGGTGTGGCTGGGCTATGGTACACGGTAAGCACCTTTGCTGCCTCGTACAATGAAAAGCTGTACCATCAATAGTTCCATCATCAACATCAGAAAGGAAACCTTCAACAAGAACAATCTGAGAGCACATGAATGCTAATATTGGATCTGGAGATTCCAAAAATGGGGGGCCGCCAATGGCTACTCATTTTAGCTTTGTCTGAAGTCCCTGGCAAGGGAGCCAGGCCGGCAGCTCTGCTGTTTGGTCGAAGAGCAACCACAACGTTACCCAGAGATCTTCCAAGGACAGGGGAGCTACCTTCTGCCTTCTTGGCGGGGTCATAAGAGGCCGCAGAAGCCACCTGGCACTTGGCCACCAAAAGCATCGCGGCTCCTTTGTCCAGCACCGCCCCGTGGGCCAGGATGGGCTCTATGGCCATGTGAAGGATGCTGAGGGCTTGCTCAGGAATCCCGAGGATGAGCTGGAAAAGAAGCAGGCGCAAAGGCAACGGTCACTTCTACCACCTGGCTAGCCGACTCCCTGGTGGCAAGCCTATTTTTAAAATTATTTGAGCATGCAGGAGGCAGGAAGACGGTACGCCCTGCATGAGACCGAAGTGGGGTTGATTTGTAGCTTAGAAACCATGGTTTAGGGCTAAGTAAACCTAGGCCATCCTAGACCAGGCCAAGCCCAAAACCGTTGGGGAATTTCTAGAGGCCTGGCACTCCCACGCGTTAGCCATCAACAGATCGTAGACATTAACAAGACAGACTATGGAAAAGAGACGAACAACCAGCCAAAAAGAGAACAAAAAGACTGAAATGTTTGCAAGAAAACAAGCAAATTCCACAGCCGTCCTCCTCCTCCTCCTCCCTCTCTCTTCTAGCATTGATCATGTTACCTAGTTGGGTAGTGAAACATCTCCAAGAAAGCAAGCAAGCTCAGAGCGCAACAAGGACCCCTCCTGGCTAAGTATTTCACGATGCCAGCCAGTTGCAGTTTATTCCTTACATGACCAGCTTAACCCCATACTTGGGGGGCGTCTGGGGGCTGTAAGCTTTTCAGAAAGGGTCCCGCCCCCTTCCAGCAGAGAAGAGAGACGCGAGGAGGAGCAGAGCGGTACCTGGGCAAAAGCCAAATTGAGGATGGTTTCCGAAGCCAAGTACTGCAGGCGGTACTCCCTCGCCAGGGCCAGGGCCTGCAGCAGGACGGGCAGCGCGATCGTGTGGCACAGAGACTGCCAATACAGCTCGGCAACGGACAGCAGGACGCTAAGCCCACGGGGCGGGAGAAGAGAGAGAAATGAGGAACTGGAGGTCCCAGGAAAAGCAACTCTCGCCCCGGCCCTCGCGATCGTACACGCCCAAGGCGCTTCTAAGCACCCTCTCTGGAGGTTCAGATTAACCACGGCGCATTTCTGGAGTGTTTTCGTGCTTGGTGTTGTCCGCAGCCAGGCGGCCTTCCAAATACGAGTTGTAAATAAAGGAGTGAGCAAGCACGTCCCTTTGGCGTTTGATCGCACCTGGAAGGCGACCCGAAGCAGAGAGGGAGGACCCCCCAAAATGCTAAGAGATGCTTTCAAAACCCTTAAAGGGGATTTAGGCAAAGCTTTCACCGTTACCATAACTGGGGAATAAACGCGAGCCTCCTGCAGGTTTTGCCCTCTCCTGCACAGGTAGTCCTCGACTTGCAACAGTTCATTTAGGGACCGACGTTACAGCGGCACTGAGGAAAGTGACTTACGATGGTTTTTCGCACGGCCGTTACAGCATTCCCCGCAGTCACATGATCAAAAGGCAGAGGCTTGGCAACTGGTCCACATTTATGACCTACTGCTGTAACCTGGGGTCGCGTGATCCCGTTTTGCGACCTCCTGACAAGCAAAATCAAGGGGGAAACCCGGTTCGCTTAACGACCGGGTTACTAACTTAACAATTCACTTCGCAAACGTGGCAAGAAAGGTGGCAAAACGGGGCAAAGGCTCACGTTAACAAATGCCTCCATTAACAACAGAAATTTGGGGCTCAGCTGTGGTCGTACATTGAGGACTACCTGTGTTCCCGGGGGCTGAGGAGAGGCACAGGCAGAGCCCGGAAAGACCACCCAAACCGTGTGCCCCTTTTGGCAAGAAACACTGTCTCTCACCTGATGACCATCTCGATGTTTTTGATTTTATGGCAGTGGATCAAGAGCTTCTCAAGGAGTTTGTGGGCCTTGGACATCTGATTCTGGGCTTTAAGCAAAATCGCTTTCCTAAAAGACAAAATCCACGGGAAGAAAAGGTATTAAGCCGCCCAGCCGATGTGCCTTTGTTTATTTGCATTGATTTATGCCTTTGTTACTGCTATATGTTTACATTTT
>JANHFL010005182.1:269802-282234 GCA_032468155.1 Oxyrhabdium leporinum
CTTTGTCTTTCCTGTCCTGTGAGGTAATCTTGTCTGAGAGGAGGGAGAGGGAAGTTCTCCTTAATTTTAAGTGTTAAGGTATTCGCAGAAATTCTAATATTTTAATTACATTTTTTCACACTTACAACTGTTACATGGTCACCTGACCAAAATTCAGATGCTTGGCAATTGACTCATATTTATGATGGCTGCAGCATTCTGGGGACATGGTGTCCTCTTTTGTGACTTTTGACAAGCAAAGTTAATGGGGAAGCTAGATTCACCTAACAACCGTGTTACTAACTTATCAACTGCAGTGATTCACTTAACAGTTGTGGAAAGAGAGGTTGTAAAATGGGGCAAAACTCAATTAAAAAACGTTCTCGCTTAGCAACAGAAATTTTGGAGTTGTAACTTGAAAATTACCTGTACCCCCGCAAGAAAACCTTGATTCTGACAAAAGCATCTCAGCAGTGTCAGTCTCAAACTGGATCATTGGCTCCCAAACAACCAATTATAAATTGCTCCCTTATCCCTGTGATATGCCCAAATTATCTCTCTGAGGGAGTTCTATCTCTGGGAATAATGACCCGCAGTTTAACAACTACTGTGTTAGAGGCATTGTGTATATATAATAGCTACACCTTCTTTGTCATCTTAGTTTGTTCTTGTATTGAAAATCAAAGAGGCAGATCGATTTTATTAGAGAAAGGGAAGAAATTGCATTTTTTTTCGATATCAAAACTCTGTGGGGACCTGGAAGGAAGGCTTTAAATAAGACTCAGATTTAAAAAAAAAAATTGTTGTAAGTTAGTAATATTGCCAGCAAGGCAATACATGATACCATTTTGAAAAATGTGAGGTATTTGGCACAATCTGCTCCTGTAACATCTGTGCCTCTGCTTTTCAATCATCATGTCTATAGTAGTGTGTGAAACAAATATTAATGAGGATAGTAACTGAGACTATTCATGTTCACCTCTCATACTGGTATTTTGGCAGGGTCTGCAGAGAGGGCTCAACATTTGCAAGAGTACAGGTATGGCATTGTGATTTCAAATTTCCCCCCTTTTTATATGTATATTGGCATCGCCTAGGTGTGCAAGAAAACCAGGCGTTTATCATTTTGCTGCACATCAGTCTTATATTGCCAGATCCACTTTGTAGATTTGGACACATAGATCCAGGAAACAATAAAGACAGTCCACGACTTACAACCACAATTGAGCCCAAAATTTCTGTTGCAAAGTGAAACATTTGTTAAGTGAGTTTTGTTCTGTTTTTGCCACAGTTAACTGAGCCATTAGAGTTAAATTATTAGTAGCACGGTTGTTAAGTGAATCTGCCTTCCCATTGACTTTATTTGTCAGAAGGTCACAAAAGGTGATCACATGACCCTGGGACACTGCAAAGGTAATAAATATGAGCCGGTTGCCAAGCATCTGAATTTTCATTACACAACCATAGAGATGCTACAGTGACCATAAGTATGAAAAATGGTCATAAGTCACTTTTTCAGTGCCATTGTAACTTTGAACTAAACAAACTGTTGTAAATTGAGGACTATCAGTAGTTGGCAATAGGAAATTAGGTTCCTTTATTGGACTTGTAACATACTTATCAATTTCTACCAAAAATGTAAGATTAGGCTATGCATGTGGATTAGGAAATGGATTCAACTTGTTTGTGCTTTTCTGACACAATCCTAATATAGAAATAGATTCTGCTATGTGTGCTATGAAAACCCTATAATTAACCTAAAACAAGAAGGATAAGATAAAATATATTGTGGGCAAGTATATAAAATTATCTCTGAGTGTTTCGGCATAACTATGTATCAATCTTTCATTTTCAACAGTAATTGCCAGAAATTGCTAAGTACAGTATCATCAGTTGCCGAAAATGTGAGCAATTATCAAAGCAAAAAACTAATACTCATGGCAAAAATGCTGCAATAATTCTTTCCAAGTGGAATGCTTTCTGCCCAAATATTCTATTCTGGAGGAAAAAATTCAGTAAGTTTATGGGTGTGTATGTATGTGAGAAAGAGCCACTAATCACATTTCCTTCCACTTGAAAAAAAGTTAAATAGCGTTTTTCAGCAAGAAACTCTGGAATGCAGAATAGCCTTTTTATTCCTTCAGGTTTAGAAGGAAAACAAAATTAGAAGGGCTACAGTCTTTCTTGCTGCCTAGGAAATCATTTTGATCTACCATAAAATATCAAATGAATTATATTTTTGAATAATGGCTACAATTATATATTAACAAAGAATTATAGGACCTTCATTTTGTCTCAACAAAACACTGAAAGCAAGAGAGAAAGAGAAAATTATAGTAAATGACATAACAGGAATGCATAATATTTTCAAACAGAAATAATGGCTTCACTTCTTGGAATAGCAAATAAGATCATAGCATATAACTGTATATATATCATGTCTCCCCGAAAATACGACCTACCCCAAAAACAAGCCCTAGCCCAATTGTCCACACCTAAGCCGCAGCTCAAAAATAAGCCCTAGTTAAGCCCCACCCACTGTCAGGTTGTATGAGGTACGGGGAGGCCCATGTGTAAAAATCAAGCTAGGACAGGTGTGAGGGGGTGGAGCTGCCCAACATGCCCTGCACCTGCTTACCTTAAGACCTCTGCAGCCAGGCCTCCCATGCCCCGATACCTGTTGCCCTGCTGCTCAACTTCTTCTCAGGACGCTGCAAGGCTCCTTTTGCTGCTGCCACCGCTTGTGGCAGGATACTGCAAGTCTCATTGTGCCAGTGCCACCATTAGCATGTGGAATGGTGCAAAATGCCATGCAACCTCATGCAATGAGTGGCAGCATTGGTGTAACAAGCCATGTGGTGAGCGGCTGCAGAAGAAGTCAGGCAGCAGTGTGACAGGTGCTGGGGTGTGTGAGGTCAGGCTGCAATGGTCCTAAGGTAAGCGGGTAAGACATCCTCTGAAAATAAGGCCTGGTGCTTATTTTGTGGCTCAAAAGAAAATAATATTGGGTCTTATTTTGGGGAAAACACGGTAGCAACTTCCTTTACTACAATGTTATTATTGGGACATTTTCTATAGGCCTATACAGCAAAATAAATCCTTGGAATCCAATGATGTAATTACACATGGGCAATTTTGTAGCATTTTGTGAAGTCAGACTTTCTTCCTGCCAAAATGGCCTGCGATCAGCCCTCTCCCTTCTGAGACCCCTCCCCCCAAATATTTATAATTCTTCAAGGCTTTTGATAATTTGTTTTTAAGAAGCTCAGTGTGGCTTTTTTATAAGAGTTGCTATGAAATATTATATATTTTTTCTTTATTTAGCCACTTATTCAGCATATAATTGCACTTAATTCTTAACATGTGTACTTTTGGTCCTTCACACATTTGCAGATGTTCTTCCCTGGTCCAGCTTTTATTTTCCTTGTTCCCACAATTTAACTTTCTGAATTAGCTAATGAGGAGCATTGTGTGGGAAATATTCTAAAGTGGACCAAAATCTGCAATTAATTTTCATCTCCTTTTGGAAGGCTCTCAATATCTCAGCAGCTTTCTGAAAGCTGACACTTGTCTAAAATATTCATTAGGAACAGTGTCAGCTGGGATCCATTTAAAGCACATAACATTTTCATGCCATCCCACAAAATAAATAGGTGTATTTCACAATTGTGAACCAGGGAAAAAAAGCAATGAATTCTGCCCAGAGAAACATCACTGAGGCCTGACTGAGATGTTTACACGGCTGATGGTATGATCAACACTGAAGAGCGAGAGAACATATGTGCTTTTGTCCCTTCAATTCAACTAAAATTGTATGGGACAGGCAGAAGTCCTATATGAAATGGGGCATTTCTTTTCCTCTCCAAAGAAGAGGAGCAAAAAGTCACATGCAGGTAGTCCTCAACTTACAACCACAATTGAGCCCAACATTTATGTTGTTAAGGGAGAAATTTATTAAGTGAGTCTTGCCCCATTTTACGATTTTTCTTGCCACATTTGTCAAGTGAATCACTGCAGTTGTTAAATTAGTAACCTGGTTGTGAAGTGAATCTGGTTTCCCCATTGACTTTGCTTGCCAGAAGGTGGCAAAAGGGGATCGCATGACCTTGGGACACAGCAACTGTCATAAATGTGAGTCAGTTGTTAAGCATCTGAATGTAAATCGCGTGTCCATGGGGATGCTGCAATGGTCATGTGTGAAAAATGGTCATAACTAACTTTTTTTCAGTGCCGTTGTGACTTCAAATGGTCACTAAAAGAACTGTTGTAAGTTGACGACGGCCTGTAATTCAAACACTTATTCACACAGATTTCATGTGGAGGGCCTACCTCACAAATGAATGCAGGTAAACATTGAAAAAGGAAAGGAGGGGAGAAGTAGAGATCTTCCAAGCTTCAAACTATAAAGATTTAATGAAGATAAATCAGATTAATCAAGGTCAGAGGGATAACAAGAAGCTCAGGAGAAGTAATAATGCCATTTTATACACCACCAGTGAATACTGCATACAGCACACTTGGAAAACTGCATACAGCTCTGGTCACCACAATACAAACAAGATGCTGACACCATAGAAAGTGTGCAGAGAAGAGCAACAAAGTTGATAAAGGAACTGGAGGCTAAATCGTATGTGAACAGTCGAAGGAGCTAGGGTATGTCTAGCCTATCAAAGAGAAAGATTGGGGAAACAGGATAACTGTCTTCCAATACTTGAGGGGTTGTCACAGAGAAGACGGGATTGACTTATTCTCCAAATGCCCCACCTGAGGGTGGGACAAGAAGGTAGAATAGGTGGAAGTTTGTTAAAGAGAGATTCAACCTAGAAGTAAGGAGAAATTTTCTGACAGAACATCAGTTGAATAGCTTGCCTCCCAGAGTTGTGGGTACTCCATCACTGGAGGTTTTTAAAAATAGTTTGGACCACTATTTGACTGGGATGATATAAGGCACAGGTGTCAAACTTGCAGTGTCACATTGCCGTCACATGATGTTTTGTGACTTTTTCCCCTTTGCAGAACTGGGATGGGCATGGCCTTTGCGTGATGAATCTCGCTCACGGGGCACCAGTTTGACATCCCTAATATAAGCTCTCCTGCCTTGAGCAGGGGGTTGGACTAAAAGACCTCTGAGGTCCCTTCCACTCTATGATAAGTTGTGTTCCTAGCCTTGATCATAGAAGGTTGAATGAAAGCATGGCAAAGTTTTATTTTTCTGCTTTTTTTTCTCCAAATTTATGCATCAATTAAAATTCTCAGTGAAGGACCCTGCAAATACATGGATCAGCTTTACTTCTTAAACAAACAGCATGCTTCTGCAGCTATTACCTGAGGTACATTGCATATTTTCCAATTTATATTCCAGGATCTGTTTTCAATTTTCTTCAAGACATGCAATGATGATGATTTGCAACTTTAAGGAGGACCTCTGAATTAACTCTGATTTCTTAAGACAGTTCATTGTTACATTCTACTTTGTTTTTTATTAATAACAGTGACAGATTACTTACTCAAATAAGACATATGTTTAATATTTTGGGCCTAAGATACTCTATCTTCCTGTTCCTTTGTGCAGCCTTAGTCAGAATGCCATTATTCTTGTTCTTTTTCATTAAAAAAAAAAATCTTCCAAGGAATAGCTTCTTACAGTTTCACCATTTTTTTCTCACTTAAAAATCATAAATGAAGCCTTGTCAATTAGCAGTGAATTTGGTGGGAGTGATTCTTATAAGTATGTTTAAACATTGCTGCCTTGTTATACTTTTCAGCTCAATTCATTAATTGTAGTCCTGAGGCAAGAAATCTACAACAAAATGAAATCTATTTCTGTCCTTATTTTATTTAATTTCAAGCTGGGAGAGTGATGTAGAAGAATTATTCTGACCAATGTCCATATAGTCTAGCAAAACTTTCTGGTTACATTCAAGTTCCAAACTAACACAGATAAATAAATACAAATGCAAGTCCTATAAATGATTGTACCTTAATTTCATGATATAGGGGAGAGAAACTTGTGATTCTGCAAATGTCAACCTGTTTATATCCTTATTGCTAAGCGTAGTACAATACCTACTCACAACCATCCTTTGAGGTAGATTGGGCTGGGAAACAATGAGTGGCTTAAAGTCACTAGAGAATGGACCACAATCTGGGGGTTCCTTTATTCATTTAACATTTCAACTCTACACTACACTCCTTCTCATGTTACTAAACTGAAGAACATGATCAATATTAAGGGATATGGAGAATTGTAGGAGGTCTGACAGATGGAAGACTTTTATAAAAACATGTTGTAAATAGAACAGTAATGGAGAAATTTCATTCATATTGTAATCTCAGAAGCCAAAGAAAGTTCAACACAATTTCTAGGACTTGAAAAGATTTCAGAGATTTGTTGAGGTCCTCATCCTTCTGGTATCTGGCAAAACTAGAATTAAACTATTGAAACTTTTGGAAATAGCGGCATATTTTGTTTGTTCTTTAATATACACAACTGATGCTTTGTGTGATTCAGTGAAGCCGCATTACCATCCCTCCCTTGGAGAAGCTATAGATGACAATAAGAACAAGGTGAAAAACTTCTAAATAAAAGCAATTAATTTACAGCAATCAGCCCCAATAAATTAAGTCTCCACAACTGATGAAATGCATTTCAGCTGGCAGACATGGAATTAATTCAGGGAGACAAAATGTGGAACAAAAACTCTCCAGAAAGTTTTAATAAGTGGGTGATAGAAGTGCTGATTGAATAACAATGAAGTCATATTTCTGAAGAACAAGGCTCTTAGACTGCTCTGGCTCCAGCTTGTAAGAGCAGCTTGTACTTTCCAAACGTTATTCAAAGGCAGCTCATATTAAAGGCCTTTGTAGTAGTCCAATCTCTGTATTACCATGTATGTTAGGGATTTTGCAACATACAATAAATTAGTTTGTGTGTGAGGCAAAGCAAAGTTTTATTAACTAACACCTTGTTCCTTTTTAAAAAACAAAATGAGCATAGAGATTCTATTGAGCATATTCCTCTCCTTTCATGAGGGATCACATCAACTCAGACATGTAAATCATTCAGAATAGTTCCTTCAGAAGGTTGTGCAGGGATAACTAACATTCCAGATTAAATTGACTTCCATTAGTAAGTTGTGTATGGAATGTCTTTATTTCGGTCCTAAATAGAAATGTTGCTTTCCACCCTCCATCCTTCATTTCCCTTTGTGTTTTAGACTAACCAACTAAAAATGACCAAACCACATGACTTGCAAACCATATGTTTCTAAATTATTTCAGCTACAGTTTCCAAATGCTCCAAGAAAATGAATCTAGCAGAAGTCAATTGCAACATGCCAACCTGATGTAATGGATAAATATTGCCCTTTGCTGAAATCATGAAACCTAAGGACATTCATTGACTTACCATTCAGAAGGCTGAAGAGGTATAACAAGGGGAAATTAATCATGTGTATGCCCATTTAAATTTAAATTCTAGGTGTAGAAGCAGGGTGGGCTGCTCTGAGCTCTGGCTGGGCCCACCCACCTGCTCTTGCTCTAAGCTATCGCTACATAACTCACCTTTCAGCCGCCCCAGTTGCTCAGGTGAGCTCCGCGCCGCCCCTGCTGCACTCACCAGATTTGCTTTCTTCATCAGCTGCCTGCCTCTACCTTCGCACAAGCCCCAACGAAGCAAGTGCATGTGAATGCGCATGCGTGACCAGCGAACCTCTTGCTACAGCAAGAGCAGCCCGCCTCTAGGGAGAAGATCAAATAAAAATCTTTAGTACAATAGATGGATGGATGAACAAACAGAAAGATACTAACTGGACATCTTTGTTCCTGAAAAACACTTGCAACCTCAGGATAGGAATTATAGAGGCTTTAATCTTTATTTATTGAATCTCTAGAATAGTTTATTGATCTAAAATTTATTTCTGGTCCTCTAATTTTGCTCTAGTCTAAGCTGTC
Organism: Oxyrhabdium leporinum; assembly: GCA_032468155.1. NCBI lineage: Eukaryota > Metazoa > Chordata > Lepidosauria > Squamata > Cyclocoridae > Oxyrhabdium > Oxyrhabdium leporinum. The sequence goes on from JANHFL010005182.1 coordinate 277,735, forward strand.
ACAGAACCTAAAGAAGATTGAAGAAAGTCAGGTCAAAACGACATTAGTTTGGCAGTTCCTGCTAGAAGAAAATGGGAATAAAAGTGGTAAACATCCGAACTATAGGAAAAAGTCTTTTTTCTATATCAGAAAAAGTTGATGTAGAAGTGAACAAAATAATTAGTGCAGTTTTCTTGTTTAAGGTTGTAAAAAGCAAGGATTGCTTTGGAGGTGATTCATATACCATAATCCCTTGAAGTAAGCTTGCAAAAAAAAAAACAAGAACAAAAAGATAAATTAATTCATTCCATCAAGACACGTTTTGTAGGTATTAGGAAGGCATGGAGACATATTTTGGTACAAAAATGGATTCTCTTCAAATCAAAATGGACAAAAAATACGAATGTATAACATCAAAAGAATGGCAAAACAGCTTTTAAAGTAGACAGAACAGTTTCCAGTTTTTGATCATTTATTTCTATGGTCAAAAAAGGTGGTTTGGTTTTTTTTTTGTCCAGATGGGAGCAAGAGATAGACATGTATCATGAATGGCTATAAAGTATATTAGTGAGGTAAATGTAAATGTAAGTGTAAATGGAGTGGATACCACATACTGGGGTTTGAGCAAAAATGAGAAAATTAGGGGGCTGAGCTTTAAAAGAAACCTGAAGGAAAGACGAAAACTAGGAGTATTTGATCATCTGTAGATCCAAAATAGCTATGAATACCCACGAATAATGGACTGATTTATACCTGTAAAAGTTGAAAGTGTGGGTGTTCTACAGCCTTCTTGTTAACTAATAGCTAGAAGGAAATGTTTCAGTAGGTAGCTCTGTGTGACCAGTATTTTTGATTTGACATACTTCTGATGTATCTGAAATTCATCCTGGCTTGATTTGCATTAAAAGCATGCATTCTACCACTAGACCATAGCACTTCACTTTCTGGTTATTTTATGGAATATGGTACTATGGGTTGAACTAAAAAATAATACTTTATGTTTTTTATCAAAGATATTTTAGAGCTCAGTTACAATAAAGTATTCATGTGAATATTTTCTTGACTGATCATTTTGTCTCCCTCTGAGTACAATTTTGAATTAGGCATTGGATTATTCATGCAGAGAAAAAAACTGAAATTTGTTCCAAAATAGTAATTAATTCTAGACCTAACACAATACTCCTCTTTTTTATTTGTGCAGTTTGTGCAGCCTGGGGCTATAAGAAACTATTTTAAACCTAAACAATTTTCAGTTCATAATTAGCTAAAATTATTCCCATTTCCTGAATATATTTTCAGTGTCTAGATTTTTTTTTTTAAATGTCTTTAGAAAGAGAACTGGAGACCAAATAGTGCTGTGCTGTGCTGTGCTGCCTAAGAGTGTGGCATTCATTCTTACTGGGAGAACAATAAACTATAGTAATTAGCACAAGTAGTGCATTAATAGCTCAACCACTTAAAAACAAAACCAGAATAATGGGAAAGGTATTTTTAAGCATTTTTTTTCAGATGGATGGGTTGGCTGTGTAGAAGTCACTCAGTTGTCAAAAACAGCAATCTCATTTCTTGCTCTTTCATTGTATTTAAGCAAATTCAAGATATGATAATGCTATTGCTCTTTTGTTAGTAAGTTAATAAAGGAAATATTGCAGCCAAGTTATCATGTATATGTTGTGAATCCACAGGGCAATGTTTGGTTTGATTTGATTACAACTGTTGGTTAATAATCAATGAAATGCAAAACACAAAGAGAGAAAATTTAAAGATATGCATTCAATCTTTCTCTCATTGTATTTTGCATTTTATTGATTGTTAGCCAACAGATGTAATCAAATCAAATCAAACCAAACAGTTGCCTACAATAAGTGAAAATGTTAATTAACAATTAAACCCTGCTGAAAAAAAGAACAACCTTGGCTGTTCTTCTAAATCATGAATACAAGGGGCCAGATATTGTTCTTGAGGGAATGGAAACAACCCCCTGAGAGTGACATAGGAGAAAGCCCACCTCTGTGCTAGATATTGATATTGGCAACATCTTCAGAAGCTCTTCCTTGCAAATCTTAATAGATGTTCAGGTGAATAACAGAAGAGGCAATCCTGAAATAGTCATATCCTAAAACACTGGGTTTTAAATGGGCAATATCAATATTTTAAACTGGACCTGATGAGCTATTGCAAATAGTATAGATTTTTTTTTTAATGAAGGCATCACAGAATACCTTTTCTCATGTTGGTTAGCAGCTGAGGTGCTGAATTTTGAATCAATTGCCACTTCTGAACATCCCTCAGAAGTAATTGTGATAATCAAGACATAGTGCAACTATTATGTGATAACTTTTGTCAAAGTTGACCAACTCTAGAATATCTGTGATGGAACATTATCTATTATAATATAAATTTGTCCCTTGTTACAATTACTACCTATGAACCCAATGGCAACTAAGACTCAAGGATACCTGAGAGACTTGCTGTTTCAAGAGGGGGATGCAAAGGAACTGAACCTTAGCCTCTAAGAGGATTTTCTGTTTGATCAGTAGCATCTCTGGCTTGAACTGGGTACATTCCAGCCTCTTCTCCATCAACAACTCTTTATTCAATTTAAACAACAATCAAGGGAAGCAACTGTCTGGAAAGCTTTTAGAGTAATGTACTTTTGGTCCTTCCTTCAGCTGTGTCCAGAACAAACTACCAGTTTACACAAAGATGATAAATATTGTCAGAAACTAGAACAGTAATCGGTGAGTAGGGAAAGTTTATTGAATTAGCCTTGAGACCATTTCAAATAATGGCAATCATAATCAACATAAAATATAAATAATTTTAAAAGTTGCCTCTTTCTTTTGAACTTCTATCTGTTCCTTTCTAACGCTTTTATATGCAGTTGCATTTTTCCTGCCTAAATCAGACCAAATTGCTATGGTAGAAGGTTCAATTCAAATAAAACAGGATACACTTTCCATGCTTTCTACCTGGAATCCTGCCTCGCAGCTCTGGAGTGCACAAAAGTTCCATTGAAATGAATAAGACTATTCATGCCCTATGTAGCCTGTCAAAAAGGACTCTCAGTCTCTCTTGCATACCTCTTACAACAGGCATCAGTTTTATGGAGTGAGAGAACTGGCTTCACTTTATTATATATTTATTTGTGCAGCTATTCATTCCATTGTTAACAAGCTTTCATCTCTTGTTAATTGTCCCCTTTTTGAGCATTTTTGTGTTGCTGATTATTACTGTAGCATGTTTTTCCATGGTGAATTAAAGAATGTAATGAAAAGAGACAGCTTCCTTGCTCTTATTATAGCTGAATGGGTACTGTAGGTCTTCCATGCACTCAACATCCAAAATGCAATAGATCCTAAAACATGGGATTGAAATAGCTAGATAATCAGACACCTCTGATAGGTTGCACTACAACTGAATGGTCCACCAAGATGAAGCAAAGGAAGGAATTAATACATGCATACAATTCCCAGCATCAGTCATACATGTAGATTGGAAAAGGCTAGCTAAAAAATCACAACAAGCATGAATGGATCATCCAATGAAATGACTATTTTCTTAGGAAACCACTATTTGTCAGGATAGATCATTTTAGAAAAGAAGTATTACAGTGCAATACCAATCACTCTCACGCCCAGAAAATTGAAGGGAATATTATTCTCTATATGTCGGTACAGAGATATATTTTCAGTGGATATTTGGGCTCCTGTGCATGATTTCTCAAGATGTGATAACCTCTAAGTACAGGGTTGAGAAAGAATTTTATTTTCTATAAAAGAAGGGTCAAAGAGGCCATCTAAATTAAAACTGAACAACCCTCTCTCAACAGGTTGGGGTTGGGAATATGACACCACTATCTCCTGTTTACAACACAGTCCTTTCAGCAGTTCTAAAACCATACGCCCATTTGCACTATTCAGGTGACCCTGAGGGTACAGATAAACCTACAAGTAGCTTTAACAATTCTCAGAAAGAGTGCTAACGACCAGATGACTGCAAGGAATATGAATCCTTCCATTCTCCACCACCCAGTCAGAACTGAAGAAGCTTTTTCGATGAGAAGTGAAATGTCTTCAAGGAAAGGGAAAACAAAGAAAGCCCAGTTGCTTCCTGAAAAAGTATCTCTGGAACAATGATGACCTGGATGACTGAGAATTTCTATAGATATTTATTTTCTATAATATGTATGCATGGATTCAGGAAACATATGCTTTAACCAGAGGTGAAATCTAGCCGGTTTGCACCGGTTTGAGCGAACTGGTAGGGAAAATTTTGATTGGTTCGGAGAACCGGCAAATATCACCTCCGGCTGGCCCCACCATTCACCTCTCACTCGTCACCCCACCCCTCGCTTCTCACCCGGTGCTGCCACACACACACCCCATGGGTCCCTGCCACTTTCCACATTCACCCTGGGAACTTCAGCCTCTGAAAATGCCTTCCGGTTGAATGGAGATGGATTCCCAGGATCGAAAGTATTTCTCAGTGCAGGGCAGGCTGAGGCAGCAGATTGCAGAA
>JANHFL010005182.1:282334-298025 GCA_032468155.1 Oxyrhabdium leporinum
GGTTGTGTATTTTTGTGAGTTGTGTAATTTTGTGAGTTTGGTTGTGTAATTTTGTGAGCCACGCCCACCCAGTCACAAGATCACCAAGCCACACCCACAGGACCAGTAGTGAAAAATTTTAGATTTCACCACTGACTTTAACTCTTATTATCTATAAGTAATTCGGATCATTTCATATTAGTTTTCCACCCATGGAATTCTCTTTTCCTGGCAGAAGATAGAGCTAACTTTTTGAATGAAATTATTATACTCATTGACTACAGTCTTGTTTTGTACTATTCTAGAAACCTGAATTATTGTTTTAAGGCCTTACAACATGGTTGTCCAACCTTTTGGCCTGCCTAGACCATATTGAGTAAAGATAAATTTTCTTGAGATTTATATAAAATATATAATATAGTAAATGTATATAAAGAACAAACTTCCTTTATTTTTTTAAATATTTTGCATTATCATGTGGAGATGCATTACTAGTTGTCTAGGGCCATATGAGGCCAATGGGTTGTAGGTTTTGACATATCTGCTTTAGAACCCTTGGAAGATGAACAGCAAAACAAAGCAATGAAACTGTTAGGAATTCACATTACCATTTTTTATTTAATTAGTTTTTAGAAATCTGTCAAAGAATTTGATTGTGTTCTGATAAAATTCTAAAGTAACATAAAGGAAACAAGAGTTTGGCAGGGGTATTGTGACTTATAGTGTATTCCTTCACTTCATGTTTCTAATAAGCTTCTATACATTCATGGTCTACCATCAGCTGATTGGGTGTTTTTGGGTATTAAATAAGCAGGAGGTGGGCATACTTATCTCCTTGCTTATCAGGAAACAAATTTGAGTAAGTACATCATCTGTGAACTCATATATCTTTAATCTGATTTGGGATGCATTGCAACTATCATTGTATCATTATCAATCATCATCACCATCATCATACTCAATATTAAGTATCTTCTTAACAGCAGGAAGCTGTTGAAACCAATTAGCAAGAGGGATACAGGAATCCACTTCCCTGGCAGAAGCTATACAGCCTTCTGTTAGGGATATTTAAATTTAGATTTCTGGAGGAGACCGGACTTCAAGGCTTAAATGCCATTTTCAATGAGGAGAGCTTATTTATAAAATTTCCCTATTATTCTTAGTTGCCCAAAACAATAGCCAGCAGATAATCTGTGATGCAGATGCAGTAAATGAGCTTTAAGTTAGCTTGCTTACTAAAATCTTAAAACTGTGTATTCCGGGATTAAGAACTTGACTTCAAAAACTGATTTTGGGTTAAAACTTTGTCTTTTTAAGCACACTAAAATAAGTGAATAAGTGAATAAGGCTGTAAGAACAAAGTTGGTTTGCAAAAGCAGAGACAGATATTAGGTAGGAGCCCAAAATATTTTGGCTTGGTTGGCAAAATTACATTTATTCTTATCTTTTCCAAATGCATCATCTTCACCAAAGCAAGGGAACCCCACACACTTCTTCAGCATTAGTGATCCATGAGCTGATGAGGAACATGCAGCTGATATTATGGCTGATATAAAAAAAAAAGGAAGAGCAATATGAAAAGTTAAATCCAGATTGGAATCTAAATGCCATTGTCATATAGCCCTTCTAAAAATACAGAATAAACTATTTCCCAAATACCTCCCAAAGAACTGAAAAGGGTGAACAATTCAGCCCCTTTCCATTTTTCAACTTTCTTGAAATCTGGTAAACAGAACCACTTCTTTTCTGCCTAGTTTCAATATCTGAATGACAATATTTAACATGCCAAGTGTGCCCATATTCTGTGGTGTATTTGCTTTTTTTCTACTCCAAAGAGCAGCTTGATATATTGCATTCCAGTGTACAGAAGTAGTATTTTCCTTTCTACTCCCCTCCCCTGCTCCATATAAATAAATGAGAGAGAGAAGTAAGTTACCAAACTGCAAGCATATTTGCAAAATAGAGTTCACATTGGAACACAGTCCTCCTAGATGCAAAGAACAGTGTGCTGATTTTTAAAAGTTTGTTTCCATTCAAGAATTTCAACCTTTCATTTGGCAAAACCTCCTGGGAATAGCGTTTCCCGGTCTGCATTCCAGTACAGTAGCTTTTTTATTTCCTGCAGCTATGTCCAAAGCAGTAATAGCATATTGCAGAAATGGAACAGGTTATTTGTGTGCAACTAGTTTTTTTGGACTTGTATAGATGCATATATACAGCACACACTGATACATACACACCATGTCTTTATATGGTTCTTTGTGTACCATCTTGTCTGTGCTTTACTTCTTTGCAGAAATTATTGCAAATGCTCAGAAAATTGTCATCCGTTAATTTCTCTTCCACATGCACATCCCACATAGGCAAAGTGAACTGAGCAATCATAGCGTTACACATTCTTTTTAATCTTAGATTATGCCTGGATCAAAGCAGCTAAGTGCAAATATTTACACAAGTTTTAATTTGGTGGCAGCATTTTTAGGATTAGTGTCTGCTGAGGCATTTTGCATTGTGGCTATTTTTTTCAGCTCTAAAGAAAGAGAAAAAAAAAACACCTCTCCTTTCTTCTTTCACCAATTTTGCTACTGGACACTGAACTTGATTATCCAAATTTGCTAAGTAATAGACTGGGTGAAGGAAAGCATTATTTAGACAAGAAATAACAAATTGCTGTTGTCAAAACAAAGACACTGGAATTGCAGTGAACTGAAGAAGGAGGCATTCTTTAAAATATATATATTTTAAAGTAAATAAAATGATTGGATGGATTTTTATTTGTGCGTAACGTAAGAAGGGAAACTAAATATACAAGTTGACCAAAGACTGAGCTTTTTCAAAGTATTCAACATCTCTTAAGAGATTTGGGAGTTATACTACCACCTCCAACACAATGTGTTCTTTGTTGAATTATTCCTGAATGAAAATCTACTTACTCTGCTGACAAAATTATAATACATCATAAAACCAGAACACCAGATGTTATGTTAAAAAGGAAGTTATTAGATGAAGTCTGAATACTGAGAATACTGCAAATAATCTAGCATTAGAGAGGCAACAGTGACCAAAAAGTGGTGAGAAACCTTTTTTATTTAGTGTTGCCACAGCTAGTGTTGTGCTAGGGGATTGGAGAAAACCTGTTATTGTCAGATGTTTGGGGAGTACGAACTGCATTATCACTGTTTACTCATCAGCTATAATGGCTGGATCTATTGGGAACTGGAAGCCAACAACATCTGGAGAGACACTTGTTCCTCACTCTTGTCTTGGGCAAAATGCTAGCTAGAAGGCTTAGATGTCCATCTGAAAGATGCAGATAATAGAATGAATGGTTTCTAGAAAAGTTATAGTTAGTACATATTCCAAGAGATGTATGGTATTCAAACAGGGATGGATTGTACTAAAAAGCCAAGAGACTTATTTTGTAGTTCTGTAGAGATGTGAAGCATAATTTCAGATGTTTCTTTTTAAAAGTTATAATTATGTTCTGAACAATCAATTGTTCTGAACAATCAATTGTTCTGAACAATCGATTGTTCAGAAGGGAAGTACTGAATAGCCCCATATAAACCAATTTTAGACTATGTAGTGAGAAAATCACTTTTCTTTGTAAGATAAATAGATTGCAAACAACTGCAGTGAGCCCACATTTCCCATTTTAGCATATAAAGCATAATTCAAATATTACATGATTTTTTTAAAAAAATCTGAAAAGTAATGAGGGCAATTCCTGTTTTTTCCTCATCATATTGAGGAATATTGCTGAGATCTTCTCATACTGCAAAGCTGTCTTTTTCAGTTATGTGGTCTTATTATTTAAATGATATTGTACCTATCTAAATTGCAGTGAACAAATTTAGGTTTGGCATAATGGCTTATTAATGAATCATAACAATTGGTGAATATACTCTTTAGGTGCAACGGATCAGTACCACATGTGAAATTCCAGTTAAGCTAATTTATTGTTCTTGCCTATACACAATAATCTAATCAACTAACTAGTCAGTATTAAATTGGGTTGAGGCCTTAGATATTTAGACCATTTGTGGGAATGAGCCAACTCCAGATTGATTCTTCTTTTGACTCCGCCTCCAGGCTCTGCTAGTTTTTCTCCTACATCAATGGTCAGTTACTCAGTTGTGTCTGCTGTATATTTCAGGGCTGATATAATTTTTCTATCATCACACTACCTTCTAAATTCTAAAGCTAGGGATAGATCCAAATGCAAAAGGCAAAATGTGATTTGGAGTAAATATGGACATGCATGATGCACCTGCTAACAATGTCAGATGCTAGAATGCCATAATGATAGTATAGGTCATGACATTGTATAAATGTACTTGCCATGACATGATGTATAACACATGAATGTTATTTGTGTAATTATGTTGTCATGTATTTTTCATGGCTTGATTATACTTGCTCTTTCCCAGTGAATGCCAAAGCCTGTTGGGAATACCTTTCTTAAGATCATGGATCAGCAGTAGTGGGCAGACTCCAAGACCAGGAAAAGATACAACTGTTTAAGATGGTCCCAACAGGTGGAACATGTATGTGTGCTCCCTTTTTGAATCCAGTTCCTTTTTGAATCCAATTCTCCCCTTACACATTGTAAAAATGAATAGCTACAGAAAGTCCACTTATATGCTACTGTAAGGAGTACATTCACTGAGATACATGAAAAGCACAGCAGTAGAAGATAGCATCTCAAGCAGATAGAAGACAAGTCAAGAGAGAGACAAGAACTTAAGATGGGCAGCGGAAATGTCTTAAGAGTACAGGCTAATATCTCTTTCTCCGGAGATTAAATTCTGATGTAACGGGGACTATATAAATTTGAGATGTTTATGTTATTTCTCTCTAATTATGCTTTATCTCCATACTTACAGCTGGAAAACCAGGAAAGACAAAATAAGTGGCAATGGGCAGTTACCCAGTGCGCTCCAGTTTTTATTTTTATGCTAATGAAATATATCACATTTCAAAGCAAAATGGTTTCCTACAGAACCATGAAATGTCAGTTGTAGCGTGCTTTTTTCCTATAAACAAAAAAGGACTGTTTGCTGCATTTTGTTCTAACTTTTTAAATGAAATAAAGCTAATAGAAGAAAAATGCTCAGATTTGGGTGATCTGGAGGGACACCAAATGCAAGTTAGTGTTTCCTTTGAAATGTCTCCCCACGTACAATAGTGAAGAATGTGGCAATATCAATACAAACATACATAAAAGTGCTTTAATATGAAGGAAACAAAATCAGCATTTGATTTACTAGTCAGTAAATTGCAAAGCCAAGAGAAAGCTGGGATTTATAAAGTTGTCGTGAATTTTCTTTTTACCATATATTGCATTTATTCCGTTCCAAAATTCTCTATATCTACTGTAAAAATGACATTGATGTAGCAATAAAATAGACAAAAGCCAAATGAACAAGTAAATAAAAGTCATTTTGGAAAGAAACAAGATTTGTACCTAACCTGCCTGTGCAGATACCTGTAAAATGCATTGTCTTGAAATGACAACAGAAGTGATCTATAACTTAAATAAACACTGATTCACTGAAATGGGTCTTACACCAATTCAGAGACAATGTGATCTGTGCAGTTACTGTCTGCCAGACATTGATTTTCTCATTGCCAGATTGATTTATGCATACAAATACTATTTTGCTTCTATGGAGAAAATTGTGGCAGCACATAAAGGTGTGTGTGTGTTTGTGTGTGTGTGTGTACAGACACACACACACACACACACACACACATGATAATGTCCTAATGGATGAGATATATAAATCACAAATGATTCTATTTCTTCTTGCATGGATTCCTAAAAGATTCTATTTCTGGGGCAATTTATATTTGAAACATTATTGTCCATTTCATGGCCATAGAAAACAAACATGTGACTCAGACATATAAGTTTCTCAGTTGGGGTCTACACACAGAATCTTCTGTAGATTTCTTGTGTATGTGTTATAAATGTGTTATATTGTATGTGTAGTCAAAGACAATATACTGCTCAGAAGAACTTCAGAGCCTGCATGCAAATATCCCATATGTTGGACTAGCAGAACTGAAGTCTGGGGCATTTCTCTGTAATAATTTCATGTGTGTTGATTTCTTAAATGTATTGTATACTGCTCTGACTCAGTACGAAGGAATTCAAAGACACACACACACACACACACACACACTGAAAAAATCATTAAAAACATTAAGAAGATCAAAACTATTCAATCTTTTTTTTAAAAAAATCCATCATCTATGGGACAGCACAAATCTCTTCTTAGAAATCTAGCCATTTAACAGATTCTTCATTGACACTACCACATCTCCAGGTTAGAAGGCCAACAAGGTTGGGACCAATCTAATCTCAGGGGAGATGATATGTGTGGACATCATGGTAGAAAAGATCCTCCCCCAGGGTCTCCTTAGTGGATGGAGCCTGTAACATGCCTCCCCTGATCTGATGGGGCAATCAGGAAAGAAGCAGTCTTTCAAATATCCTGGTCCCATGCCCTGTAGGACTTTGTGCATCATTACCAGCACCTTGAATTACATCTGGAAGGATCAGGAAGCACAGCAGAGCGGAGCTGTAATGTGCTGCAGCTTCCAAATGCTCTTCATGGGCAGCCTCACACAGAGTGTATTACATACAATAATCCATCTTGAATTCTATTCAAAAACCGACCAGCAACTGGTGGAGCTCCTACATTATAGCTGCTGCACCGTCAATGAGTTCTCAAGATTGTTTTCTAGCAACACTATGAAAGTCTTCTTTTTCTGTATCTAGACCGAACTTTAAACGGCCAGAATTAAGTCACCTTCTTGGCTTTGTCGTTGGCCAAAAATAAGTCATTATCGGTACATGTTTCTGGTAGTAGCTGGTATACCAGTAGATGGGCCGGGCTCTGTGTCTCTCCACATACACAAAGGGTGTTATCCACTAAGAGCCTTTACTTGAGCAAATTGGTTCTACATTTACTCTCAACCTATTCAGGGTCCTCCAAGTAGTAGAAGGGAGGTCAGATCCTTCAACAATATCTTCCTTTAATGTTATTCTTTGCTCGATGGTCTCCTTCCTCCAACTACAAAATTATATCACGCATCTAATATCTGAATCAAGACAATGTTGCTTTTGATTTTATGGGGAGAAACAAATCAACATTACATGTGAATGCCAAACAATCTTGCAAATTTGAGGTTAAAATGCATAAAACAAAAGATGCATTTTTCCCTATCCAGAACATTTTCTTTATTCTAAATTTATATAGCACTTTCTAACATTACAGCTGAGTTTTAGTAGGCCAGACACATTTCTAATTATGGTCAGTAGAAATTTAAGAATAAGATTATATATATCAGATTATATATCAGAATAAATATTTTGAGACTAAAATAAGCATAATGAAGCATAATGTCAGTGGGCTTTCTAGGGCATGCTTACTAGTGTTACCTATTACAAACCTCATCTTACTTTTTTGAGGATAATTTCATTTGAAAGAACGATCTACTGAAAATATGTTTGGAATGGCTTTCTCCTTTTCCAGCTTTTCATTATCATATGTCATCTTTTCCATTTTTGCTTCGTCTCCTCCCTTCCCTCACATAAGTTTGTTCTTAGCCAAGTTTTATTCTCCCATTCTGCCATGGGTCGCAACTTCTTTTTCATGCGCAATTCCTTGTACATTGCCTATAAAGATATATTTACAGGAGATGCAGAATCATAGCTTCTAAAAAGTTGGGAGGAGTCATTTACCAAATCCAAACCTTACCTAGCGCAGGCATCCACATTAAAACATCCCTGACAGATGGCTGCCTAGCTGCACTTGTGAATATCCAGTGGAGCTCATTACTTCTCTGGGTAATTGGTTTCACTGTCAAAACATTTTTGTATACCCTAGAAGAGGTCTCATTAAAACCCACCACTGTTGTCTGCAATATTATTATGCTATCTAATCAGTGTAATTATCCAGTTTGCATAAGCATTAGCAGATCCTAAACTGAGTTGCAGATGAATAATCAGTTTAAGATTTGTTCTGTAATATGATTGTATGAAGCAGTACTCCATGAGGTATTGGTAATACAAAATAGATTAACAATGTGGGCAATGCTAATCAGCTATTAGATAACAAGGTGTTAAATGCACCATAGACATTTAGTCTCATCTACCTTGAATTATTGAATATCCAATGTTGTTTTCAGCAGCAAGTTCAAATAGCACAAATGACATTATACAGTATGTGTAAGAACAAAGGTTGACATGAAGCATCATCAAAGTTTACTGTAACACTAATTCTATGTGCTCCCATCCCCACCCCACCCCCAGGCTTGCTTTGCTGCCTCATTGTGGTTGTGGGGGTTTATTCTTGGGAGTAGGATATGCCCTTCTCCAAGTAGGTTCACCCATGGCTTGAAAATCATCCCAGCTGCTCAGCTGAAACAAGGAGGCACCAATATTGAGCATCAGTGACATAGTAAGATGCTGAAGGAGGAAATCACCGAACATGAAAAATAGAGAAGGAATGCAAGTACAGCAAGAACAATTTGTGGCTACAATGCATTCAATGACCAAATAGTATCAATCAGACTTTATGTACAGCCCTTTGATGTGACAATTATACAAGTTGATATTCCAATCACTGATGCAGAAGAGAAGGTTAATCTGCATTATGATCAAGTTCAATATAGTACCAACAAAACGGACAATCTAGATATGCTGCTTGTGGCTGGAGATCAGGATGCCAAAGTGGAAATATTAAGGAGGAAAATATAGTTGGAAAATTTAACCTGGGAAATCTATGTGGTTGCTAGGAGATGACATAGACTTGATGGCACATAACCAAATCATTTAGGTAAATTAACTTTGCTTTATTTTATTTAAATAACAAATATGGCATTTTATTATTGTACTTGTAAGTCTATAAATATTTTATTTTGCTTAAACCAAATAAAGCCAAGACAAGCCTACCTAATCCATCCCATCCTATTCCATCCCATCTCTTTCATGAAACAAAACTCAATAGATATTATTTCATAGAAATAATTGAGTTTAAATCTCTTTACTGAAGCTTTCCTAAAAAGAGCAAATAAACACAAACCCTTACATGCCTTAGATATCAAAGAGATGAGCAAATGGACAGTTTTGAAGATTCTGCAGACAAAGAAGTTGGAACCAATTATATAAACACAAGAGGATGAAAGACAAGAGAATGGAAAACATTGGTGGTGAGGGCAGAAGTTTCAGAAGCAAAGCTAGCATCTCTTCTTTTTTTCATATCCAATAGCCATTGGTTATCTCTTTGTCTTGGTCTAAATGGTACATAGTTAGACACATCCCCATCCATTTATCCTCAAATTTTTACTCAGAATATCCATCTATTAAACCATTGGCAGCAGATATCCTTAGTGATAATCCCCCACAAATTCATTTCATCTTTTTATTGTAATTGGTGCTTCTATATGGAGTTTTTCAAACTATTTTTTTCAACTGTTACTGAATTCCACTTTACTGGCTGTTTTAACTAAGTGAGTTGGAATGTATTATTTTATTTTCCTTGTATTGCTGGATTTTTCATTAATTTGCATAAGGATTCATTAATACTATTTTATAAATACTGTTTTAAAATATTTATTGAGGTCATATCTTTGATTAAAACAATATTTGAAAAGCAGCATAGGAGAACAGATTTTAAGACTGCTATACATGACCTCAGTAGCCTGACTCAAAACAACAGAGAATTACAGCTCTTTAAAAAGATATGTCCTTTTCAAAAACTTCTATTCACACCTTCTGTGTTAAAATGGATGTTCAAAATATTGAAAGGCAATTGCTATTAAATAATTATAATGGGACCTATACATTTGCTACTGTGTATTAAGGGGTCATAACATATATTTAACAAATAACATATATTTAATCCTGACTGCAATCCCAAACTCAATTTGTTTCTTTTTCAAATAATCTATTTTCTATCATGGATAGTAGCAAAAAATGGCCTGGAAATGAACTGGTTTGCAGAATTTTCAGTCATCTAGGGATTCAAAATTATTTTTTTCCATAGCTCTTTGGCCTTTCTCATGTCTAAAAGAAGCACTATGAAAGATACACAGCAAACCCTAGTGCCTTGCTGCCAGGCTGACCCTGCTACAGAGTCTGCCTCATGCCATTCTGCATATGTGCTTGCTATGTTTTGGAAGACATCCTATTGCGAGCATAGAGCCCACCTGCAGAATGGCATAATGTGGGCTCTGCAGGAAGCCTGGGCTCCAATTGGCTGGGCATCCCTATCAGAACCTGCAAAAAAAGGAGAAATGGAAAGGAAAGTTATTGTTGTGGCCCGCCAGTGGTCAGTGAAGCGGGTGGCAGACTCAGATAGTGAGGAGGTTGGGGAGGAACATGGGCTAGTCCTGGAGTCTGGGGAAGGCTCTGATGAGTGCTCTGCATTGGAGGCAGAGTTGGGGCCAGGGCCGTCTGACAGTTATCAGCTGCATTCAGAGTCAGAGATCAGTGCGGCAGAAGAACAGCTGTAGCCTGTTCCTGATGTGCGCATGTGCAGAGCTGCCAGGAGAAGGGAACAGTTAAGGAACAAGGGTCAACTTGGGAGTGAAGGCACAGGTGGACAGTGAATGGCCCTTCCCATAGGGAATAAAGAGGAGTGAAAGGGGAGTGTTTTTTTGCAGGAGACAGATTTGTTTGTGACTCTCAGAGACTCCTTGCCAAGTATTTTCTTGTATAGCGTTGCGCTTGAAAGCTATTGGCTTGGCAGCTCTCCAAGCCTGATAAGGTCTGTGGTTGTAATTCACCCTTGAAAGACTGTTTGCCGGGACTTTGCTGGATGTGAATGATAGGGATTCACATTAGTCAGATAAAAAGGGGTTTTGTCGGGACAAGCGGTCTGTTTCATGATTTCATGAAGTCTAGGTCAGAACACAGGTGTTATTAAAATCTACTAAAACAGTCTATTTCCTGTCATCACTTGCCTTCCTTCTGAAATGACTGCCAATGATATGAGAAACTAAGTATATAGGGTGGGAAATCCTTAGATTAAAGGTATGGATTTTCCTATGTAGGTAGTACTCAACTTATGACCAAATTGAGCCCAAAATTTATGTTGCTCAGGGAGGTAGTTGTTGAGTGAGTTTTAATCCCATTTTACGACCTTTCTTGCCAGAGTTCTTAAGTGAATCGATGCAGTTGTTAAATTAGAAACCCAATAGTTAAGCGAATCTGGCTTCCCCATTAACTTTGCTTGTTAGAAGTTCGCAAAAGATGATTGCGTGACTCTGGGACACTGCAACCGTCATAAATACAAGTTGGTTGACAAGCATCTGAATTTTGATCATGTGACCACGGGGAAGCTGCAATGATCATAATTGTGAAAAATGGCCATAAGTAATTTTTTCAGTACTGTTGTAACTTTGAACGGTGGGGATGCTACGACCGTTGCAAATGTGAAAAATAGGCATAAGTCACAAGTCACTATTTTCAGTGCCGTTGTAATTTTGAATGGTCACTAAATGAACTGTTATAAGTCGAGAACTGCCTGCATCTCTAACGTAGTATTGATATCATCAGCATTGTATCTTTCTTGAACAGATCTGTCAGGAGAGAAATGGAGTCATGGTGCTTTAATGGTTTCACACTTTCCTACACGTTTATTCCCACCATATAAAATTAGACTTGTCCATTCTATTCACATATATTCTTTTAATATCTCTGTATAGCCGTTGGATGAATGTAGTTTAGGGCATTCTATCACAGAGCTCCCTTTTGATCAGTTCAGACACAAAAGTGGCTAGACCAGCATTTGGAAGCAGTAGTGAGCTGGGGGGAGGGGAGGGGGAGGAAGCATATAAATTGGATCCTAACAAGACATATGCCACTGGACAGGAGATGGGAAGAAGCTAGGAAGACAGTCCATCCACAACAAAATTGCACTCAAGTTCTCATCCGTGTTGAGCTTTTTTAGTAAAGGTCAAAGTTGCTGCACAAATTAATGCTGCTGTTTTGTGGGTGCAAAAGTGGGTGGATTAATACCCCACATGAACGCAGATTCAAACCACTGAATGTCCCTGCAGAATTTAGTGAGACTAAATTACTATATATAAATATCATCTGTAAGAGCAGAGATGTTTTCATCTTCAAGTCAGATGAAGGTAGCTATCGCTCCACAAAACCTTGCAAGTCCATTACTCAGGCAGAAGGAAAATCATTTCTTCCTGCATTGTCCCTCAGTAATAAATGCTAATTAGTTATATTGGGGAAGAAAGTTGAAAGCCAATACCTGATTAGTCTAGATTCTGATTAGGGATTGGTGACACTTGCTGGCAATGATGACACTAAGCTAACTATGCAGTATATCAGGATTTTGGAAGCTTGGCATTGTATATATTTTCCATTTTCCATCTTTCTTGTCTTAGACAACTGCCTGCAGCTTCATTGTGCTACCTCATTTCTCTCTTGCAAAAAAATAAATGCTGCATTATCAGATGGGTTCACTGCACCCTGGTGGCTGAAGCTGGGTCCTTTCAGCAAAACAAACCAACAAAAATGTAATAATGAAGATTTAAAATTCACACGTGGGACTTGCTCCAACTCTTTTTTCCTAGGCAAGGCAGTTTCCTATCTTATACCACAAATACTGCATAATCCGAGGGAACTCTGAAATACAAATGAAGGCGAAGATACATGTCCCAGGATAATGTTGCAAGATCCAATATGGGTCAATCACCGGGACTAGAGGTTTAGTCTTCCAAGCTTTCGGACTCATGCTGGGAACCTATCCTCAAGGAACTTCTCTCTAGCAGAGTGTGTAGTAGCAAAGTATGAAGTAGCACACTCTGCTAGTTAGAAGTTCTCTGAGGTTGGGCTCCAGTAAAGTCTGAAAGCTCTAAAGACTAAACCTCTAGTCCCGGTGACCAATCCAGATTGGATCTTGCAAATCAGAAAGAGTTGAAACATTTTAGTGTTCAAATTTCATGGTTCTAAAGATAGTTCTTGCATTCATCACTTTACTCCACCATTTCATTGTTTTGCCACATTTAACCCATTACATTGTTCCTTGAGGGAATCCAAGAATGGCACTGAAAAATACTTCTGTGCCATTAATTTTG
Source organism: Oxyrhabdium leporinum (assembly GCA_032468155.1). Lineage (NCBI taxonomy): Eukaryota > Metazoa > Chordata > Lepidosauria > Squamata > Cyclocoridae > Oxyrhabdium > Oxyrhabdium leporinum. The sequence continues at coordinate 295,424 of JANHFL010005182.1, forward strand.
AAATATTAAGCTTTTGTACTGTATTTACAGAACATGCAAAAATGTGGGATTAAACATGAGTAGAGGGTTTGTCGGCCACTTCACTTTATGATAACCTTTTTCTCCTATCCTTCTCACAATGATCAGGTAAGATTTTCCAATAAAAATTGATCATAGGGCCACTGAAAGTATTGCATAGAAAATCAATTCTCCTCCTTGGTGTATAGGATTTTAAGATATTAAGAGGAGCTATTAGACTCTTGTTTATTTTACTTAACGTGATGATCTCTAATAAAAAATACTAGCCAATTAGAAAAGAATAAAAAGAGCAAATGCTCTATTACATGCTTCTTAAACATATGCAGGTTGCAAGGTAGCTTTAGAACTGTTCATAACAATGAGTATTTGGATTCCGTTAAAACATAAATACGTATGTACCTGCATATGTACCTGTTACATTATTATTGGGGAGGGACCAGTAACATTATACAAAGGGCATATCTGTGCACTTGCAGTGTTACCTAAAAGCATCCACTGATCAGTACCATGATGCATGGTGGAGGTCCAAACATTTGGGCCCTACTAGTGATAGTAAGCTTATAGTTCTAATAGAGTCTTGTTCAAGTAACAGGTTACAAACCTGAGTCAGGTTTTTAGATAAGAAAAAGCCACATTCAATTGTATGTGATCTGAGCATCTAAGACTTGGTGACTGGAATTTTAAGGTTAAGAATCTCAAATCTCATGGCTAGGAAGGTTTGCTGCTTGAGACTCACAGTTAGCAAAGTAACATAGTCTAGACCAGTCAAAGTAACATAGTCTAAACTTGCATCATCACGGTGGCGTCAGGTGATGTATCACAACATTTTTCCCCCTTCACTAAACCAAGCATGGGCTTTGCTAGTGCGTGATGCATCCAGCCTAGGGCTACGAGTTTGACATTCCTGGTCTAGTCCAAGGATATCCAATCTTGGCAACTTTAAGACTTGTGGACTTCAACTCCCAGAATTCCCTTGCCAGCTATACTGGCTGAGAAATTCTGAGAGTTGAAGTCCACACGTCTTAAAGTTGCTAAGGTTAGAGACTCCTGGATCTAAATCAATGGTTCGCATCCTTGCTAACTTTAAGAGGTGTGGACTTCAATTCCCAGAATTCTGTAGTCAGGGAAGCAAGTGACCACACAGTCTTTCCACTTTTGTCACCTACCAGTCTGTTATCTTTGTTCTTTCACATAGTTAAAAATATATTTAAAAAAACAAAACAAAATAAGCATTGTAGCTTTAAGCTAAGCAGAATCCATATAACTTTGTGTCCCACCGCTGTTATCAAAATGTAAGGATAATACCATGTACCAGAGAGGTGACTTATTATTAGAATGCTTCCTGCCATCACAACACTTTGCTAAGTTTTGGGAGAATTAAATGAGTATTGTGCTGATCAGCATCCCCATCCATGGAAGATCCCAGTTCAACTTCCAGGCAGTTGGAGTTTGCATTTCGCTGGGCAATCAACCTTCCTTCCTACAGCTGAGAAGAACAAATGGCATCTCACTCTTTAAAACTGTACTTCCTAGCAACATGTTTGAAGCTACAGCTGCCTGATATGGCTAATGAATTTTACAATCAAAAGCTAAAGTGAATTAGCTGTAGCAGATGTTTTTTCTCTGGGAACCACCAGACCTTTCTGGCCACTCATTTATCCTTCAAGAGGATAAAACTTTGCACTTCTATTATGTGCTGTCATTGGAGCATTGCACAACTTTATCAAACTTTTTTTTTCTTTTTAATCCTAGAAACTGAATTAATTTCCAGCAAAGGTTTTTTTTTTTTAATATGTGTCTCCCTTTAATCACATTTCCTGGGGAACATGTGTACTGTAAGGTTGGAGAGCAGATTATGGCTTTCAGAAAGACATTTTCAAAAGAAACCTGCCTTCTCACTCCCAAGCTCCCCATCTGAAGGTCCCCTGGTTTTGTGAAGAGGAAAAAATTAATTACTATTTTAATAATGAAGCCAAGCCTGCTGAAAATCCTCTTAGAGAGTAGCTGGGTGATGTAATGGCTAGCAGGGGGGATATTGAAAACAGTGACCACACAGTCTGCCTTTCGCTTTTTTCTATTCAATCCCTGTAAGATGATACGGACTGCTGGACTGCACATTAGGGAATTAAAAGCATAACATTGCCTGCTTGGAAAAAGGGGTGATACAGAGATAGCAGGTCACTCTAATATTAACATGTGCTTTAACCTTTCAAGTGACCTGCTGTCATCGGAAAGGAGCACAGCGGGAGGGAAGAGCGAGGAAGACAATGATTTAGTCAGGAAGATATGTAGATGAAGAAGAGATTGTGTGTTGGAGGGATATGTATTTACTTTGCTCATTGTCAAATTCTCCTATACCAATAGGAGAACAATAATTAAAAAAAGAAAAAGAAATCAATTATTCACTTGAAAATCAAATTGTCCGGATATCTTAAAGCCGCAGGGTCCATAACACAGAACCATAAGAGTTTTGTAACAACTTTGTTCCTTAGGCCTAGGCCATCCGTCTGGGCAACTTGCAAGATTCATTTTTCTCGCCATGTACATCCAAACTAGACTGTATTGTTTCTCTGTGTCAAATAAT
>JANHFL010005182.1:319736-338495 GCA_032468155.1 Oxyrhabdium leporinum
ATAGATAGATAGATAGGCAGGCAGGCAGGCAGGCAGGCAGGCAGGCAGGCAGGCAGGCAGGCAGGCAGGCAGGCAGGTAGGCTTGTCCTCTGCCTCTTTTATCTATAGCCTATTGTTCATGTTTCTCTCTTTCTCTCTGCTAAGAAGGGTTTTTGCCCCACTTTCCTACTTAATTGTTTTTTTTAATGTTTTCTGATGTTTAATAAACATCAATAAATATTTACTACCTGAAATGAGTAGCACATGCACTTACTCTGATTAAAACAAAATGCAACCAACAAACCAAAACCATAAAATCCTGTAATTTTAGTTGCAATCCTCCCCGCTAAAAACAACAACCGGCAATTGGTATAAAAGTACAAGCATCTCATTCAACATCCCCGGTTTTGTTCAAACACCCAAGTCTGTAGATTTTCTAAATGCCAACAGAGAGAGAGACATTCAAATGTCTGGAGGAAGCTCTTCTGAAAGACGGGAGCAGCAATAGGAAGGGCATGCTTCCATGGTTCCTAGAGAGAGCACTTTCTGAGCAAGTAGTGTTCAGAGACACTATCCTATTTGACCAAGTTGGACAGGGAGATGTTATTGAGAGAAAGCAGTCCTGCAAATTCTGAAGCAGGACCTTGACAGTGACAAACAAACCAACCTTATTCAATACAGCTCCTGAAGTAGTAGCAGCACAAATATATAGAGCATATTGTGCAATATTGTGATGATTGACACCCCCCCACAAACACACACATTGACTTCTCTTACTAATCAAATAACTGTGATTGCTGCTTTGACTATTGAAAGGACAGGATATAAATTAAATCAACGAAGAAGCTAATTTAATTTGCAATATTTGAATCTGAAAGATTTTTACTGTATCTAGCTCTTTTCTGTCTCGAGATATAGCAAATGGTTATCAATGCGTCAAAGCTTATCCTTTAGCTAAAAAAAAAATTCCATATTTTCTCCAATACTATTTTGAACCTGCTTCTTTGCATCCTGTCAGAATAGCAAAGCCCGACTTAATTTAATGTAAATCCCAATGCTTTCATTATACTTGCTGTAATTGTGACTAATGAGTTTTGGTATTGCAAACTTAAACTGCTTGACTCCCAGGGGTAACCCAGATGGAAATGAATCCTGTTGAAGAAATCCCATTCCAGATTTCAACACCTTTCTCTTCATTGCTAATGTTCTGTCTGGACTGTGTAAAAAGAAAAACAAAACACCCTGCTGCTTTACCATTTTTTTCCTGCCACTTAGGCTGGCAAAGGAAAATGGGAATACTTGTGCCAATTTCAGTTAGGTGCAAAATTTCATTGTTTCATTAACATGAATTCCAGCTTTTCAGAATTCCAATGAAGTATGCAAGTGAGCACATATGTATTGTATATAAACAAACGCATACTATCTCAATAGCGATAAGGTATCAGTGTCTGACAAGGATGTGGTATTTATATTACAGTGCATAGAAGCCAAACTAAAATAAAAGAGAGGTTTATTACTTTGAAGAAAGTACATTTGACACAGCAATTAAAGGTAGAGGGAAATTGCCTTTTTGGTGGGCTGGGCAGTGGCTGGTGTTTGCATTCCTGCCCTCAAAAAGTAGTCAATGGCCTATATGTACTGGCCCAGGCCAAGAAAGCTGGTTGTGTGGATCATTCCTTAGTCTACTTCTAAGCCAGACTCTGAAGATTTGTTTTTTTTCAAGTAACATACCTCAAAACTGTATGGATCATAGAACCTACCAGCAGCGACATATTTTTAATGCAGTGCCATATTTTTAATGCCTAGAAATAGTAAGTCTCCAACCATTTGTGGTAGCCCCCACATCTGAAACCATGTTATGAACACTCACAAAAGGGTTTCAGTGTCTTGTCACTAGTTACAAAACACCATTTCCTAAAAGGTAAGTTAGTGGTTTCCCACCAAAGCTCTGTAGCCCCTCAAGATGCATATCTCCCCCCCCTTCCTCTTCCAAACAGATCTCTGGACCATTTTTATTATCTTAAAATTAATTTTGAGGCTGAACGATGGACAGCGTCTGACTAATTTTGTCTGGATTGGGAAGATAAACCAATGAATATTTAAATAGGAAACAATCAGGGAATTCTAGCATTGATATATTGGGAAAAAAAGCATTCTGGAAAAAGGCAATGACAAATCACTTACATTCTGTTTCTAAGGCTGAGGTCATGAATATATTAGGAGATGAGCTCAACTCAAAATAGCCCTTCACTTTCAAAGGCGCCCTTATGGTATTACAGGTAGTCCTTGATTTCTGACCATAACTGAACCCAACATTTTTAAACAGTCATTGTAAACTTTTCCCCCATTTTATGACCTTTCTTGCCATAACTGGTAAGTGAATCACTACAGTTGTTAATAACATGGTTGTTAGGTGAATCTGGCTTCCCGATTGACTATGGTCAGAAGGTCACAAAAGATGATCATGTGACCTCAGGACATTGCAACTGTCATAAATATGAACTAGTTGCCAGGTGTCTGAATTTTGATCACTTGACCATGGGGAGGCTGTCACAGTGGTATGTCTGAAAAATGGCCATGTCACTTTCAGTGCTATTGTAACTTCAAGCAGTCACTGAATTGTTGTAAATTGAGGACTACCTGTACGCTTGTGCCTCTCTACTGAAGTTGCTCTGCCATCTTATTTATTATTTCACATGTTTAATCCCATCCTTTCTTTATAAATAACTCAAGGCAACAAGCATTCCTAATACTCCTCCCTCCTCCTATTTTCCCCACAACAACCCAGTGAAGTGGTTTGGGCTGACAAAGTGTGACCTGCCCAAAATCACGCAGAATCATTTTGTCTCATTAAAATGTCTGCAATTGTCTCTAACAAATCAGCTAAAACAAACCATTATTTAGCAATCAGGAGATTTGGCATCAATCTGATTTTAAGACAATTGTGTAAAAGCCATCATTTTTTTTTATTTCAAGTAACAGATCAGATCTTTTAATTAGACTGGAGATTCTACTCCTCCCATTTCCTGCATAGCAGCCATTCAAGGACTTGATTCAGGGCATGTGCAAATACAGGTAACCGTGCTGAGTAAACAAAGCTTTTAGTCAAGTAAGGAATGGAGTGGAAACAAGTTTAATAGAAGCAAAGGCCTTTTAAACAAACAGAGATAGAGCTGGCCACTGTAATTGGGCAGATGGATTTATGTTTCTTTTGGGTCTCATTGCAATTTATTGAGTTAAACTGTTGTTGTTAATCTATTTTTTTCTCTCATGTCCAGAGTCCTTTTAGTAGAGGGACAGCTATATAAATTGAAGAAAGGGAAGGCAGGATTTTTCTAACCAACGTACATGTTTCTACAATGCCTGGAACTAGTTTCATAAGATCAGATTTTTCTCCATTGATCGAATGGAAAGCAGCCGACCCAGGATCCCTGCACGCAATCTGAAACCGTTCAGGCTTCTCATCATCAACGTACACAGCAGGTTTGCTTTCAGCTCACAGATGCGATCCGGTGCCTTCATAATCAACAAGGCCTGCTGTTTCTTGTAGATACAATGCTTACAAATAGGATTGGCAGATTTGGAACAGAACCAAACTGAAACCATTTCCCATAAATGTCTATGGAGATTCTCTGTCATCCAGGTCATGGTTGTCCCAAAGGTGTTTTCAAGAGGCAACTGGACTTTCTGGTTTTTCTTTGAAGATGTTTCACTTCTCATCCAAGAAGTTTCTTCAGCTCTGACTGGATGGTGGGGAATGGAAGGATTTGTACTCCTTACAGACAGCTGGTCATTTGCATTCCTTTAGCAAGTCATTAAGGTCACCTGCAGGTTTATCTGTGTCATCAGAGTCATCTGAGTGCTGTAAATGGGTGTGGAGCCTTCTTGAAACTGTTTAAATATGAAACCGTTTCCCATAAGTTTTGGGGAGATCCTGATGGTCCATAAACTTGGTTTTTTTTTCTCCCGTCGGGGAGATTTTTCACATGGATCTCAAGATAGGAGAATAAAGTAGTAACGAGTTCAATTTGAGGAAGCTCGCTACAAAAGAGAACAGCATCCCTGTGCGGATATTGCTGTTATATAAAAAGCAACTCTCAGCGAGACATTCACTTTTACTCCGCTCCATATTCAAACTTTCCCGGTCACTCGCCTTACTTCTCAGTTTGCTATCAGACTGTAACTCTTTGGGCTGACTGGCTATTCCCATAGCGTTCCAATTCTCGCGAGAATCCTAGATACTCTGCGTTTCCCGTTTCGGTCTACGAGATTTCAATCGCAAGCGGGTCTTGCAAACGGAAACGCATGCGCAACGTCAACCTCGCCGCCATTGGGTGGAAAATATGGCGGTGCCCAGTTCGGAGATGGGTGGTCGGCAGCTGCGGCCGGGAAAAAGCAATCGGATCCTGTTGGTGCGACATTTGCCCGCCGTATTGACGGCCTCGGAGAAGGAAGAGTTGCTGAGGCACTTTGGGGCTTCGTCAGTGCGGATCCTTTCGGACTACGGCAGGCTGGTAGGGAAGAGGCGTCTTGGTGCATGCAGAGTTGTTGATATCTTTAAAACGTTGTCTAGTTTTCCATAGTGTAAGTCACAGGGTGGCGTCTCCTGGATTGGATGTATACTTAGGGTGTCATCTCTCCTCTACCTGAAGGAAATTTATTTATTTTAACGTCGTTTATTGTATTCCTCCCAGAGTTGCGCCTGTGAAATGGGCGGCAACATACATTTGATACATAAATGCCTCCTATAAGCGCCAGAGATAAAACTGGCCCGAAAGCTAACGAGTCATCACACAAAAGCAACAAATTTGATTGAGAGAGAGAGCGAGAGAGAGAGAGAGAGAGAGCGAAATGTATTTATTTTAACGTCGTTTTTGTATTCCGCTGGGATTTTAAAGGATCACAGATACAAAAATATTCAGAAAAGGGTGGTGAATTCAATCACGATTATCTATATTATTTGGGGGGTGGGGGGGGAAGAAGAATCAGCAACCTGCACTTTGGTTGTGACATGTTGTAGTGCGTAGAACATGTTTTCTCTTTGTATAAAAGCAAACTTATGCCTGGTTTATTTTTCAGAAACATACAGCTTTTGCAACTTTTCCCAATGAAAACGCAGCTACTCAGGTATGTATTGGGCTTTTAAACTATTTTTACCCTACTGATTTGCTTTTCATACTTGTATAGCACTGTGTGTCCATATAGCAGGGTCAGGTGCCCTGGTGCATTCCTGCAGCAATGCTTATACATAAGATCTACTGTGAAAAATGATTGCTTGACTTGTGAACTTCTGTGTAAATGCAGGCAGGTGCTTGATATGCCTTCCAGATGTTATTGAATTTTAGTTGCTAGCTGTCATAGCCAGCCATGGGATATTGGAAGAACTATTAATTACTTATTTTAACATTATCATGTATAGGTAGTCCTTGGCTTATGTTCATTTAGTCAGTGACCATTAAGAGTTATAATGGGCTGAAAAGATGGTTTGGGGATCATCCCTAACCCTAACTTTAACCCATGCTTCCTAACACCCGGTCTCAGCACCCTCCCAACTATTAGCTAAGATTCCCACTTGTTTCCACTTAATGGCCTATGCATTGTGGGGTTACAATGTTAACATGGACTGCCAGGATTGCCTTCACTAAGTAATAGGGTGACATGTTTTCACACTTTACAATTGCATTGCTTAGCATTAGCAGTCTTGGTCCTAGTTACTGTCATAACCCAAGACTGTCTTTATTCCATGTTTTTCTGATTTAAGAGTGCACAGTAGCACTAATCGTGATGTCATTTTTCTTCTATTCATCTCTGATCCAGCTTTATTCACATATGGCCAAAAATATTGGTACCCTTCAACTTTTTCCTAAGGTATCTCAGTTAGCTATGAAATAAGATGAAACTGGCACAGGTAAATGGCATTCCCCAATGTTTGCTCCATATTGTAGTTATTGCTTCAAAAAGCTGTGCTATGAAATCTTAGGTGTAGCGGTACCAATAATTATGTTCATGCTATTTTCATTTGCTCCATTATTTAGACAAATATGTTAAGTCATATATGAAAAACAAAGTGTCTGTTCTATGGACTATGGAGCAAAAATGTGGATGTCATTTACTTGTGTCAGTTTCAACATATTTCAGAGCAAATTAGAATTATTTGGCAGAAAGTGGAGGAGTACCATTCTTTCTCTACATTGTTTTTCGCTACAGTGCTCAGTTCTAGGCAAATTAGAAGAGGGAAAAAATGAAAAGCTTGAAAAATCATCAATCCTTTTCTTTTAAAATATTTGTTCATTTAGCTTATTGTTGTATTCTATTTATTTAAGGCTTTATCAAAACTACATCAGCTCAATCTTCTAGGCCACACTCTTGTAGTTGAATATGCAAAGGACCAAGAGAGTGGTATTGCAATTAGCCAGCCTTCTGAAAAAGACAAAAGGTATGTATAAATACTGCAGATTGCTGATATCCCTTAATACACATACATACACACACACACACACACACACTTCATGTGATTAATATGGAAAGATGCAGTTATATTTACAGGAATATTTTGCATTATTGATGAATTTTAATATTTGAGCATAACAAATTTAAATATTGATTTGGATATTTGACTAATGTCTGTGAGTCAACCTCAAGTAATAATTTCATAGAAATAGCATAACTTACTGCTATATATGTATTTTTCCAGCATTGTCCTTTCTTTGATGCATTTCTTTACAGAAAAAAATATTCAGGCTGACTGGAATAATATGAATGAGCAATTTAGAAATGTTGCTTGATGAATGAGTGTTAGAGTAAATCCAGCCCGCCACATAATGTTTTGATGTATTCATTGTTTATTGCTATTATTATTTAGTCTTGAAGAACCTGTCAAAGAAGAGAAGGAACAAAAAGACCGAAGCTGTCTTAGAATTGAAAGTGGAATTGCTCCTAGCCATGGGTTAGTACCTGGTTCTGATCATGTGTTAAACCTCATTGTAACCTCAAACTGCTTACATGCATATAAACAAATTCGAAATCAGTAAAGGACGCTTAGTATTAGCTTTGCAGATCAACCACTTTCCCTTAGAACTGCAATATTTTCCAGAATCACTCTACCTTAACAGTTCCAAAGGATGAGGTTTTTTTCCCCTTTCTTTGGATAAAACTTATATTAGACCTAAAACCTGGAAAACAACAAACACGTACTTCCTGAAAACATCTCTACACCCCATCCTTTGATTCCATTAGTTGATTTGGTATTCTAATGCCCCCAAATTTATTTCTGCAAATATATGTTAAGAGTATGATAATTCCTTAATTTTTTTCAATACCTTTTCGGTATTTTCCTTTTACATGGGTTGAGGTTTAATTTGCTAGTGTTTGTGTACATCAGCTCTAGAACATACCAAATGAAATATTATATATTGAACAGTACGGAGCAGCATTTTAGCTTCTGAAATTACCCTTCATTTCAGAAGTAGCTTTCATGTGGTATTAATGGTTGCTGTTCAAGAAAGACAGTGTCCCCAAAACTAACAGTACAACCTGTAATGTTTTTTTTTAAACATATCGGTAGGCTATTGGCTGCGAATTTTATCCGGCTCACATAGAAAATAGGTAAAATTGAAATAGAGAGACACAGCATTAATGAAGCAAATAAATAAATTAATATAATACTATATGGGCCAGACTGATCATTGAGAATTTCTCAGTGTCTATACAAATGTATAACTTTGAATGCTTAATGGGCTTAATCACGCTAAGGCACCAGACTAGAAAGCAAGAGACTGTGAGTTCAAGTCCTGTATTAGCCATGAAACCAACTGGGTGATCTTAGGCCAGTCATTTTCTCAGCCCAACTCATTTCACAGGGTTGTTGTGGAGAAAATAGAAGGAGGAAGTGTGTTGAATATGTTTTCTACCTTGAGTTATTTGTAAAAATAAGGCGGGATGTAAATAAATATCTCATTGTTCTACAGGTTAACGTTCCCTATAAATTCGTGCCTCAAATATTTGTATCCCCCACCATCCAGTATAATCTTAGCCAACATAGCAAATGCTTTGGCAAGTGTTCCTAAATTCTATGTACAGGTAAGTATGTATAGCTTTTTTTATTTGAATATAATATTCAACAGTATTGACTGCTTATTCCTAAGTGTGGCAAAAATATTACTTCTGGGTATTAACTGCTTAAATATTAATTATTAATGAATTATTACTTTAAGGGACAAATTAAATTGGTAGAAAAACCTTTGGGTAATGTGTATGTTCAGTATTTGATAGAATTGACACACCTATTTTCTTTGAGAACAAAGTAGAGATCACTGTATTCCTTCTATGCCTTTGTATTCCTGCTGTCTTTGGTCCTCCAAAATGAAGGTTTCACACTTGGCTGTAATATTATCACCCACATAGATATTGGAATTCCTTTTCAGACCCAAAGGAATCCTTCGAAGGATATTTCTGATCTACTGTCTTTATCTCTGTTTCTATTTATTAGTTGATGCTTCCTAATTTATTGATCAGAAACACTTCTTTTTTTTCAGTATAGGTTAGTAACTTACACATTTACTCAAAAGGAAGATGAATCTGAATTTAAAATGATCCCTTCCAAAAAACGAAGGGTAGTTACCCTCACTTCCACTAATAAATATATATTTAAAAAGTTCTTATTACCCAGCTTCTCTGTCCTGTCAACTTAAGATTACCAAGGCTAACAATCCAATCCTTGCAGTTTCTTACTCCCTAAAAACATAGGCATGTTTATGAGGCCAGAAGAAGAAATAACTGTACACAGAAGGAAATACCCTTTTTAGGCCTTACAGAAAAGTTTAAAATTCAGTAGAAAGCAACCCCTTTCATACATCATCTGCAAAAGCATTAAAAGTCATATTGTCTTGTAGTGTCGTTGCATTTTAACAGGGAAGTAATTGTTTAAAATTATAAGCTTTCAAGCATCACCATAGGTAGCAATAATATTTTATTTTTCTAGTTCTTTGTTATAAATTCCAACTTTAATATTGCTATTTTGACTATTTTAAAATTGCAAATTTATAATCATTTTTAGAAGCTTGGAAGCATCCTAGGCGCAATTTCTTGTGTGCTCGGATCATTAATTTGTTTCATTTTGCACCATTGTTTTTGGAATGATAATGATTGGAACTTGCTACCTTCTTCCTGAATTATTGCATTATTGTATTATATTAATAGGTCATTGTGCTTTAAAATATGTCTCTCTAAATCTTCCTTTGAAAGATGCTTAAATGAGGTAATTTAATATTCAAATGAAGAATCTTCTCCTACCTTTTCCCAAAAAATCCAGAACTTTCTCCTCAAATGCAAATTTCTACTTAGCTGTGCAGAATATGAAACAGTTATACAAATCTGCAATGTGTATATATGTATATACTGCATACATATACATACACACACACACACACACACACACATCCTGCTTGAAATAATATGGCAAGCTTTTATTCCAAAGATCATTGGCATAATTACATGAAACGCTTGGAATATTTTTAAGAATTGCCATTTGACTATTATGCTACTATTCCATTTCAGGTTCTGCATCTTATGAACAAAATGAATCTTCCACCTCCTTTTGGTCCAATTACTGTACGGCCACCCATGGTAAGGAATTTTACTGTTTACAATACTGGGAATAAAAGCAATTGTGAATATAGAGTATAATTTTAATTTATATTTTCTCCCTAAGATCAGAAACCAGAATACTGCTAGCTTTCATTTAAGTGCCTGTATAAGCATAGTGGAGATTTTAACTTTTTTCTTAAAATGTAGAGTATTATGAAAACCTATTTCAGTAGATTGTGGTAAAAGATTTGCCACAGACCCTAAAATGGAAAAGGTTATGTTTCAGCCTAACTCAAATTTGCAGTATCTTGTTGAGTTTTCTATCCCTTTTTTTAGTCTTTATTTCTGTTGCTCTTCCCCATGGTGGAGCAATAGATGAACTACTCAACCCACTGGGGAGCATCTCTCGAACAATTGGAACAATTTTGATAGTCTTCAAATATTAGGCTATGTATTGTTAATCTGAATAATTACAATAAACGAAGAATATGAAATTGCAGTTAGTATTTCCTGTTCCAATTTCTCATTGCCGTCAAATACCGTAGTTTTTTTAAAAGTTGCATACACAGAACAATGTTTTGCTTAGTCCCCTTTCAGGCTTCACTCTGATTTAATTGTTGACTTTCCATTTGTGAATGTATTGCAAATGTGATGCAGAAACTTTGGTCCTTGTCTTTATGATTGCGTGTGATGTAATTTGTGATAGGGAATATGACTCGAAAGATCATAGTGTGATATTGTATATGTTTATGTGTGTGTTGTGTTTGTGTGTAAGCATTCTTGCATTTAAATGATTATGTAAAAATATTTAATAATGAGAAGTTCTATGTTTTACTCTGTTTAGTATGAAGAGTATATCCCTTTGCCACCTCCTATTCCTCCTTTACCTCCTGAGGAGCCTCCATTGCCTGAAGACGACGACAGCCAAGATTCAAATAAAGATGAGTCTGAATATGAAAGTGCCGATGAAGAAGAAAAAGAAAGGTTGATAAGACTGTAGTAAAGTACTATCTTTTGGGTGCAAGGTTTAGTTTCTCTCAGCCTAAAGGTAGTAAAATTTGGAGATGCGCTCTTTTATTGAAATATCTGCAGCATATGTCCATACAGCATTATACAACCTTGAAAGCAGTAAAATCAACTTGCTTCAAATATATGCATAGAACTGCAGTTCAGTGTTTGCCTTTGGCTATGGTGAACTTAAGTCATATGATTTATGCTTTCTTTGCACCTCTTAGAGCATGGCAACATAGAAACCCAATCCTGTTACCTAGATACCAACTGTGGAGAGATTGATAGACTTATTATAATGGGGCAGGCTCATCATCCAGACTTCATAACTATTGAGTCATTCTGTTTCTTTTGGGACCCTGCACTGAACTGAATCATTATGTGATTCAGAGAGGAAATTGCAAGTGAAAAAGGATAGGCCCCATATTTAAGTTTTATCCGAATTGTTTTGGTAGATTTTCTGCTATCTTGGGCTTCCAGGCATGGGAGAGACAAACCTATAAATAAGCAAACCTATAATTAACCATTTTAGTTTCTGTGCTGTAGCTATCTTATTACAGTATTGGATCGCTTAGAAAAACATTAACATTTTACACAAGAATCAACTCCTCCTTAAAAATGTTTATCTATCTAAGAAGAGATTAGAGAAATTCATTTTGCTGTACAGATATAAAAAGTTAACTATATATTCAATTTTTAGATTTACAAAATTGATGGAACTAGCAACACTTCAGCCAAAACGACCGATGCCAACAAAGCAGCGTCACACAAGAAAAAAAAGAAAGATAAAGGACTTACTAAATGTTTCCCTAGTTGCTCCACCCAGGTATGACACAAAAGTTAATACATAATATTGCCAGTTAACAGTGAACCTCATTATACCCTTGTGGATATCTTGAATGAAACACTACATGCTTGTTGACCTTCGCATAGCACATTAAGCCAGTTTTGCCTGCTTGTATTATAGATCATGTTTGGGGAACATACTGTGCCTTATATTTCTGTATAAAAAAAATAGCATATTTTCTCCTAGGATATGTACATTAAATGATTAAGAAAGCTTTTTTTGTTGAATGTCTGCCTAGCCATATTATTCTGTAGCCAGTAATTGGTCTGAAAGTCTAAGGCAAGCCGTGTGTATGTGAATCATGAAATCGAAATCTAGCATATTCTACAGTGTATGTGATGTGGATCATAAGGAATATACATTATTTTCAATTTCCTAGGTTTCGACTCAATGGAAATTGAAAATACCACCTTAAGCTGGTTTTGAAAAAAAATATTGAATATGGATTTTTTTAAATAATGGCAATAATTTATAGCATGCATAAAGTCCATGTTTAACATGAACTCACAGTTTTGTAGAAAGCATTTGAAGGTTAATTTAGCATACAGTGGCTTCTGTTGGGACAGAAATACCTTAACTAGAATTGCTCATGAAAAACAATGGGTTGAGATTTGTCTTCTCTCCCACTATTAAACTTCTGTCTTTGACCTGTACATTCACAGGGGAACTATAACTGAATTAAATTAGTTCCTAATCCACCTGCTTGTCCCTGGATTATATTCCAGGTCTACTAGCTCCAAGCAAGATAGGTATAGAATTCAGCTTCTTGATTCACTGAATCAAGCAAATATTCAATCAGAAAAGTTTGTACAGGAGTACATAGAGATGGCAATTCCATCTCTTCCGAGGAGCAACTTTATTTATAGGTTTTAGAATACCTGATTATAATAATGAAAGCCTGTCTGACTTTTGTCGCCGGAGTTAATAAAATTGCTCGAATGCTTGAATAGTTTTTTTCCCCACAAGCATGTATTTCTGAACTACCTTGAATATTCAAAAGAATGATCAAAACCATAGAAAAAATATGTTTTCCTTAATAAAAAACCGTCTATGGAGATTCTCAGTCATCCAAGTCATTGTTGTCCCGGAGGTGCTGTATTCTGGCTGAACAGATGAAGCTTCTTGGTGAAAGTTCAGTTGCCTTTTGAACAGCACATTTCGGTTAATAAAAAAGGAAAGTTGCCTCAATATTATGCCCAGTGAATAAAAATTGAAGATGAATTTTGAAGTAATATCTGCACTGTTGCTAAAGAGTGAGATAGACAGTCTCTAACTTTAATTGATAAAAAAAACAATTACAAGTAAGCCCTTGCTTAATGACCAATCACTTAATTTTACAACCAAAATTCGGGGTTCAATTGTAATTGTGAGTCAAGGGGTACCTGTATATCTTAATTTTTCAAATTGCATTGTTCCAAATAATCTGTAGCACACAAAGCTAGTTCAGAAAGGAATGTCTGCTGAAAGATACTAGATTGCTTAATTGCCTACTATTGTAGAAAAGATGAAACTGCTTTCAAAGAAATGTAAAATGATTAGGAGATGTGGGGAAATATTGTTTAGCAAAAATGTTTTTAAGTGAACTTCATCTTGTGTTTTGAACAGTAATTTGCACCCAGCACTGACACCTTCAGATGTGTTTGAGCAGTCACAAACTATAGGCATCAAGAAGATTGAATTTAACATTTCTTCAGAGACGCCTACTATTCTTCAGAAAAGCCTGGAAAAGGAGCACAATGATGGTACAAAATGAGTGTTTGCTTACTGACATCTTACAGTTTAGATTTCTTGTAGTGTGCACTAGTGTTTGAGGAACGAGTCAAATTGCTAATCTCTGTGATCTTTCTCTGAGGAACTAGCTAGTTGAACTTAGGCAAGCTACTTTTCTTAACTTCTAGTAAAAAAATAATACCAACAGTGATTGCTAAAGTTCTGCACTTTAAGAATTCTAAAATATGATGTAAGCATTAAACATACAGTCCTCGCTTACTGACCATTCAACGATCATTCGAAGTTACATTGGCACCGAATAAGGAGACTTATGACCACTTCTTAAAGTTGTAGGCATTGCAGCATCCCCATAGTCATGTGATTGCGATTCGGGTGCTTGGCAACTGGTGTGCATTTACGACAGTTACAATATCCCGTTGTCATGCAGTTGCAATTTGCGACCTTCACAGTTGGCTCCCAACAAGTAAAGTCAGTGGGAAAGCTGGCAGAGGAGGCCACAAATTATGGTCACCTGACCTCACACTTAATTGTGGATGATTTGGTTAACCATCAAAGCCGGAACTCGATGAGAGGCCATCATAATCGTGGTTACACGATTGTTCATTTTATGATTGTATTACTTAGAATTGCCAATCACAATTGTGGTCAATAATAAAGTAGGACTACCTTTATTTATGTGGAGTTGGCACAAATAGTCTGAATTGTTTGGTTATTACAGTAGTATTTTCAGATGTTATATCTGCTGTGAATTTCTGTTTCTAGCAATTATTATTTCTGCTGATGAGGGCATCAATCCGGAATACTTTTAAGCTTTTTGAATCCAGTGAGATTAAGGATGCTGAAATTTACCTTATGCTGATGTTGTTAAATTGTTCATTCAACTCTTGTGACTGGATCAAACATCATTTAAACAATTTGCATCTTTTTTTCTTTTTTTTTTTAAAGACTCTGACTCGGCAGCTGATGATATAGCAAATGAAGGATTTGGAAAAATTTTCCCGGCTCCCAGTTCTAATCATAAAGAGGACACAGAAGATGAGGAGGATGAAATTCCTTCAGAATTTGTTTCTAAAAGAGAGTTAGAAAAAGGCAGAATCTCAAGAAAAGGTGACTATAATTTTTTAAGCATTTTGTAGCACACAGTGGAAATACTGAATTTGATTATATCCCCATGTGATATTAACATTTTGATTTTGATCTGTCACTATAGTCTTATAAACAGTTTTAAATATTTAATCAAGCAAATTACCCTAATATGCAAACTGCAAATAATATTCGGAATTTTGTGTATGTTCCAGAAATGGAAACATTTTCTGTCTTCAAAAATTATGACCCTGGAGATCCAAACTGCCGAATTTATGTGAAGAATTTATCAAAACAAGTTCAAGAAAAGGTAACTGGAAGTGGAGCAGAATGTTCTGGCTCTTTGATTATGGTTGCTAACTCTTTTTGTTTTTATTTCAATCCCAGGATTTGAAATTTATTTTTGGAAGATACATTGACTTTTCATCAGAAACCGAACGAATAATGTAAGTGCCTGGATACGTCAAACAATAATATTTATTATTATTTTTATATATACAGTATATCACATAAGTGAGTACATCCCCTCACATTTTGTAAATATTTAAGTGTATGTTTTCATGTGACAACACTAAAGAAATGACACTTGGCTACAATGTAAAGTAGTGAGTATACAGCTTGTATAACAGTATACATGTGCTGGTTTCCACCACACAGACTTGACACCATCTGAGCCAAATAAGTTTATCTTGGTTTCATCGGACCACAGGACATGGTTCCAGAAATCCATGTTCTAAGTCTGCTTGTCTGCAGCAAACCATTTGCGGGCTTTCTTGTGCATCTTTAGAAGAGGCTTCCTTCTGCAGGGACGACAGCCCTGCAGACCAATTTGATGCAGTGTGTGGTGTATGGTCTGAGCACTGACAGGCTGACCCCCCCCCCCTTTTCAACCTCTGCAGCAATGCTGGCAGCACTCATATGTCTATTTCCCAAAGCCAACCTCTGGATATTGCGCTGAGCACAGGCACTCAACGTCTTTGATTGACTGTGGTGAGGCCTGTTCTGAATGGAACCTGTCATGTTAAACCTCTGTATGGTCTTGGCCACCGTGCTGCAGCTCAGTTTCAGGATCTTGGCAATCTTCTTATAGCCTAGGCCATCTTTATGGAGAGCAACAATTTGTTTTTTCAGATCCTCAGAGTTCATTGCCATGAGGTGCCATGTTGAACTTCCAGTGACCATTATGAGACAGTAAGAGCGATAACACCAAATTTAACACACCTGCTCCCCCTTCACACCCGAGACCTTGTTCTACTAACGCGTCACGTGACACCCGGGAGGGAAAACGGCTACTTGGGCCCTATTTGGACATTATCAGTTAGGGGTGTACTCACTTTTGTTGCCAGCAGTTTAAACATTAATGGCTGCGTGTTGCGTTATTTGCACTGTTATATAAGCTATATACTCACTACTTTACATTGTAGCCAAGTGTCATTTCTTCAGTGTTGTCACATGAAAATATATACTTAAATATTTACAAAATGTGAGGGGGTGTACTCACTTCTGTGACATCTTAACAGCTGCAGGAACAAACTTTCCATGGCACTGGAAAAGAGAGAACTTGCTAAGGATACTAGATTGGGAGTAAAAGACAATAAAAATGTTTTGGGGAACCCATAAATGTGAAACCAGAATTTATTAGTAAAGGAATAGAAATCCTGATACTTCACAATGCTATTCTTCCCACACTATTGTTGAAAGAGAACACAATAGTCATATAGACTGTCAACCCTGAAGCTGATTTTTGACCGCTGCAGTGTTGCCGCACTGGAGCTGAGGGATAGGGAGGAGAGATTTGAAATAGAGGGGATTCTGTAGCCAAAACAAAATACTTTCTCTTGGGAATCAAGGACATTCTCACATATGGTCAGAGGAAGGCGGAGTGATTCTACCTGGTTGCCAGACTGCACCATCATTGAACCATGTGACTGATTGCTTTGAGAAAGAGAAAAACTTTTACTTTTAATTAGGTGAAAACCGCAGGAATCTTTAGAATTGGTTTTCATCAGATCTGTGCCAATATGATATTTCCAATAAAGCTATTCTTTGAGGAATTCACCTGCCTCGGAGTTTTGCTTGCTATGGAATTATTACTTGGAATCCTGACATAGACATTCCACAGATATGGTTTAGATTTTTTGCATCAGAACATTTGGAAAAATTAGCAAAACTGTATTTTACTGAATGCAAAACGAAACAGCAACTTGGATAGTTTTAAACCAAACCTTAACACAACTTTAACTTTGTGCATCTTTAAACACTGAATCAGTATATAGTACTGTACTATAATTTCAAATATAGCATTAAAGGATAAACCTTAAACATGCTGCAACTCACTCAATTTAGTCATGAACTGTGGAAAAACAAGGACAGACTATATAAGCAAAGAAATCTGTTGAAAAGGAAATGTTGGTTCAATAAATTGCTTCATGTTATGAAAAAAGCGCAAGTAAACATCAACTAGAACATAATAGAAATTATTTTCACTGCAAATGCTGTGCTTCTTAACACAATAAAGGATACAAGTTACAGAGATGTATACAGGTAGTCCTCGACTTACGACCACAATTGAGCCCAAAATTTGTTAAGTGAGACATTTGTTAAGTGAGTTTTTGCCATTTTACAACATTTTTTGCCTAAGTTGTTAAGCGAAGCACTGTAGTTGATAAGTTAGTAACCTGGTTCTTAAGTGAATCTGGTTTCCTCATTGACTTTGCTTGTCAGAAGGTTGCAAAAGGGGATCACATGACCCCGGGATGCCGTAATGGTCATAAGTATGAACCAGCTGGCAAGAATCTGAATTTTGATCACATGAACAGTCACTAAATGAAATGTTGTAAGTTGAAGACTACCTGTAGTATCTTATCTTTGTGGTTTCATATGTTAAATATTCTGATGAATCAATCAAAGGGGGTGCAAAATGAAATCTCATCAGGAAGACACGAACAAGTGGTAATCAGGTCTTGATTTTTTTTTAACCTGCTATGTAATAGTCATATTTTTATCTAGATCCTCAAACCTGAACACCCATACTAGAATTGTTTTTTCATGACTTTGTAAAACATGCTTGTGCTAACAGTTCTCTTTCTCTCTCTATATGAAACCACTCTGCCTGCCCTTTTGAAAAAGGATATAATCAAACTTGGAAAAGTGCGGAAATGAACACAAAAAACGATCATAGGATTAGAACACATGGACAATTGATACAGGTAGTCCTCAACATAGGACCACAAGTGAGCCCAAAATTTCTGTTGCTAAGCAAGACAACTGTTAAGTGAATTTTGCCCCATATTATGACCTTTCTTGCCCCAGTTGTTAAGTAAATCATTGCAGTTGTTATGTTACTAACAGTTGTGAATCTGGCTTCGCCATTGACTGTTCGTCAGAAGGTTGCAAAAGGTGATCACATGACCTCAGGACACTGCAACCATTATAAATATGCCCTAGTTGCCAAGTATCTGAATTATGGTCAGGTGGGGTGACCATGGGGATGCTGCAACAGTCATAAGTGTGAAAAATGGTCATAAGTCACTTTTTTCAGTGCCATTGTTAACTTTGAACAGTCACTAAATGAACTGTTGTAAGTCGAGGACTATCTGTATGGTTTTTTTAGTTCAGTGTTTTGGATATGATAAATGTTAATATTAACATTGTTTCTAAGAGCCAGGATTTGATCTGTGCATGTTTTTTGGAACTGTTTTAGAAAAGCAATATTACTTATATAACTAAGTATATAAAAATGTAGATAACAATAATTATATCTGGAATTAGACTTCTGCCACCTATGATTTTGAAATGTTTTTCAGATCTATGGAAGCTTAGTGACTAATGAGCGGTGATTCATAATTTTGAAAATGTATGTTATTATTATTTATACTTTACATATATTTTACATTCTAGTAATTTTAAATTATTCACAAGCACTTCGTACCATGGTAGAACAAGCATCTTACCTATATAGTAACTGAGATTATACACTTAATTCTGAATCAGGTGGAGCTAGCTAGCAAGAGATATATTAGTCCATTAGAAGTCTGTAGACCAGACTCTTAGTTCAATCTTAAGTGCTACTTGCACAGTTTTGTAAAGGAACACTCATTCACCAAGAGAGAATACAAGCAGTCATGCTAGATCAGATGAAAAGTCTCTTTATTCCAGTATTCTGTTCCCACAGTGACAATTAAATTCCTATGGGACTTCTGTAAGGAGGGCATTGGCATAACAGCAACTTTTTTTTTTGCACAAGGTATTCACAGATATTCTACCACTGATACTGAAGACATAGCCATCATGATTATTATTGATACTTTATTTTATTGAATTTATATTGCCACCTATTCGCCCATGGCGACTTGAGGCGGCTTACAAAATATAAACTACATTTAAAACAATAAAAACTAATAAAAAGAATCAAATAAATTAATAAAGTACAATATAACAAAATCACCCCCCAACTCCCACCCCCCCACCCCGACAGCAGATCACATGAGCTATTTAATGGCCTCCATCCCGCTCTGGGTTCCCCA
>JANHFL010005182.1:338595-348817 GCA_032468155.1 Oxyrhabdium leporinum
ATTTACACTGTTATACAAGCTGTATACTCACTACTTTACATTGTAGCCAAGTGTCATTTCTTCAGTGATGTCACATGGAAAGATATAAATATTTACAAAATGTGAGGAGATGTACTCCTGTGATATACTGTATTTGTGTGTGTGTGAATACACACATCTACATCTACATACATTATACATACATTACATACATATATATACACATACATATACATACATATATAAAATAAAACTTGACGTGGTGAATATATCTAATATCCTGCCTTCTGTTTTCCCCACAACAACAACCTTGTAAAATGGGTTGTATTGAAATAGAGTGACTGGACAAAGTCACCAACTGGCTTTCATGTCAAAGAGAGGCCTGGTACCCACTGATATTTGGACCAACACCTTAACAAGCAATCTGAGCTATATATATTTTCAGAAGAAGATTTATTTTATTCTCCCTCTAGCAATTTAAGAATGTAGACTAGATACTGGATGGGAAAGAGACTATAGACTGAAAGTGGAAAGGTTTGAGGACAAATATTACTAAAAAAAAGTTGTGACAGTGGACAAGCAAAAAAAAAAGCAAGCTATTTAGATATGGACATCTTGAGTAAAAGAACATGGCAGATAAAGTATATCTGAAAGTTTTAAGGTGATGTTTTATATACATCAATGGATTGTAAAATATGGGGTCTATAGAATAGATAATTTTAAATAATTTTAAGATAATTTTAAAAATGGGCATTTGTTGCAGACATAGATGCTAGAAATTGGGGGTGCTAGCAAAAAGCAACCTGGCAGATATATTTTAACTATTATGTATTAAAATAAGCCAAGGTTAAATTTAAGGCTTCAGAAAATACCCTTTACTTTTATTCTAAGCCTTGTAAGAACCTGGTTTAAGTGGCAATTTTTGTATAGAATATCATCTTACAAAAAAAAGCTGCTGTGTTGGGCTTTTTGAAGTGATAGTTGAATGGTATACAATCTGAAACTTATTATATTGTATGAATGGTCCACTCTGTTGGATATTGAACAAATAAAAAAAATACATTGCTTTCTCTTGGCATACACTAGGTTTGATATACGCTTAATGAAAGAAGGCCGCATGAAAGGACAAGCTTTTATTGGCCTTCCTAATGAAAAAGCAGCTGCAAAAGCTTTAAAAGAAACAAATGGATATCTCTTATTCGATAAACCAATGGTGGTTGTATCCTTTATTTTAGAAGTTCAGTTTCATTTTAGTTAACTGGGCAGTCTCAGAATTCTGCATTTAGTAACGTATCTACAACTCAGATAAATTCAAATATTTTTTTCTGGAAGTATAAACTCTTACTGGGCTTTATCTTGTGGGAGTAACTCTTTGAGGTTCAGGTGTGAGCATCATACATTACACATTGTGTCTACAGATAGTTTTCGACTTATAATCGGTCCTTTAGTGACTGCTTGAAGTTACAGTTGATCTGTTAAGGACCATTTGAAGTTACAACTGACACCCTCTCTCCCCCCTCCCCCCCCCAAAAAAAAGGCTCTTACAATCTGGATTCAGAGTTCTGACAACTGCACCCTCCCTCTACTCCCCGGGTCACATGACTGCATTTTGGGTGTTCAGCAACTGTCCTGCATTTACAGCCATTTGCAGTGTTCCCATACAGGTAATCCTCAACCTATGACCACAATTGAGCCAAAATTTCTGTTGTTAAGTGAGAAATTTGTTAAGTGAGTTTTGCCCCATTTTATGACTTTTCTCGCCACATTTGTTAAGTGAATTATTGCAGTTGTTAAATTAGTAACATGATTGTTAAGTGAATCTGGTTTCCCTGTTGACTTTGCTTGTCAAAAGGTCATAAAAGATGATCACATGACCCCGGGATACTGCAACCATTATAAATGTGAGTCAGTTGTCAAACATCCAGATGTAAATCACGTGACCATGGTGATGCTGCAATGGTGTGAAAGTGTATTAAGTGTGAAACATGGTCATAAGTCACTTTTTTTCAGTGCCGTTGTAAATTTGAACAGTCACTAAGCAAACTGTTGCAAGTTGAGGATTACCTGTAGTCACCTAACTGATTTATGTTCTTTTTTTTCCCTGGAAACTGGCATTTACTTCCAATTTCCAGAAAAAAAAACATACCATTTGCTGACAATGAGTTCGCTTATGTTCACTTAATGCCTACGGTGTTTGCCTAATGACCGCTGGAAAAAAAAAGATTGTAAAATGAGGCATGGTCACATGGTGATCCATTTAAAGAGCAGCCCAACTTACAGCTGTAATTATGGGCTCAATCATGGTCATAAGTCAAAGACCATCTGTATTTAAAATTGATTTTTGTGACTTGCTACAATGTGTGAACACAGCCATTCTAGTTTCTAATAACGATGCATGACGTAGCATTTGACTCTAGGCAATTATTGTTTATTTAAGGGGGAAAATAGCTTTATATGTAAGCTAACTCTGCCTCAAAACAGTTGGGAATGGGTTTTCCCTAGAATGCTAAACTAATGCAGAACTTTATTTCTAGTATGAAGTTCTATGTTGCTAAGTTTTAGATCAATGGTTAAAGCAGTGTAATTCTTTGAAGAGTTGGTTATCTACACTATACTTAGTAGGAACGAAGGGGAAAATGTCCTTTCTGTGCTTATAACTCCCAAATAATTCTGAAACAGACTGAAAGCTTTCTAATTGAATGAGCAGCTGTCTAATTCCTGAACTTATTGGGACCATTTGTGACTGTTCTGTTAACTTTGCCATGAGATAAAGATTACTTGGAACAGTTACAAATAAAATAAATAAAAAGACAGAATCAGAATGTATTTGGATTATTTGTTAATAAAACCATTGATGATTATTCTTAATTAATTCTTCATGCCTTGTCATCAGTAACATTTTAATTTTGCTTGTCTTTATCTGAACATTTTCTGTGCTAATTGGTTGCTTTTGCTAGGACTTGCAATTAGGTTTTTGTTCCTTAATAAATACCTAGCAATTCGCTCGATCAGCAAGACCAAAGCCAGATTCCAAAGACAAGAGAAAAGATAGAGGGAAAAGAACCTGAAAGTAAGTTGCATTCTCACCACCCATTTTGTCTGTGAAAACATTTATATAAAAATTGCCCGGATCATCTGAATTTGAAAGGTGGAGCTTCAGTTAAGAAATAATAGTTTATAAGTTTAATTGCTGTTCTTTTAAAAAAAAAAAAATCACAGCTACATTTTAGGAAAAAAGCTGATTGGACTATTGATAAATTTAATTTGCTATATATGGGTAGCTCCCCCCCCCCCCAAAGGAACATTATAAACGTTATCTGCTTAGCAGTTTTATACAAAACTCCTTGTCCCAGGAACAGAAGGTGCATTTTCACTGGGAAAATACATGAATGGTGGATTGGTGTATTTTGGAAGATAAGTGTTCTTATGAAAATTAGAGTATTTTGTCCTAGGAAGTGAGTTTTGCATATACCTGCTATAGAATTTGAAGCATAGCCCAGACACAGTTTATCCAAAGTGATACTTAGCCCACAATCTTAAGTTTTATTTAAACAATATTGATTTCTGGTGAATAAATACATTTTTCCATTTATTGGGTGTTTGTGTGCAAACTTCTACAGTGGGTTTTTTTTTTAAGTGACATATTTCACTAATGAAAATCAGCCTTCAATGAATCCATTTGTAATGTGTGATTTTGACTAGTCTTCCTGAACTATGAAATATTGAGCTCTGTTCTCAATTAAATGGTAGAGGAACTTTAAAATTTTGTCACAGAAAGGTTAATCTGGTTTTTCATTACTAGGCAAAGTCCTTTAATATCTTTGTATTTGTTTAAAAACTTAAATGGTTTTGTGTTTCATTTATATTGTTTATGTTTGCAACAATCCTGAGATCCGGGATATTGAATCTGTAGGCATCCAATCACATCAAATGGCACATCTAGATATACTGGATGCACATTTATTTATTAGATTTTTTAAATCCTACCTTTATTACTTTATAAATAATTCAAGGCAGCAAACATACACGATACTCCTTCCTCCTATTTTTCCTACAGCTACCCTGTGAGGTGGGTTGGGGGCTAAGAAAGAGTGACCGGTCCAAATGCATCAGACCATCTAGATCAGAGCTGTCAAACTCTGATAGGCCGGATGAGTCACATGCCGGCCACGTCCCCACCCAGTTTAGCGAAGGGAAAAAAAGTCCCAATCTGTCATGTGATGTCACTGTGACAACGTGAGTTTGACACCCCTGACCTAGATGTATATCAGCAAGTAGGGGACTGTCTTCTTAGCTTATTAATTGACTTGGATTAGAATACTAGTCATTCTTGATCATTAAATTTAAGATTTATTGGACCTTGGGAATAGCAAATGTTTCAGCATCAGATACTGTCACGTGATATTGTACTACAATGTGGATACCTAAATAATAACTGTTTTTAAAAAGACGAAAATCTCATGAGATTTCAACACTCGCCTCTAATCTTTTATGTTTTTACTATTGTTTCCTGAACTTGTGGCCATTTCGCTTTAATGTTTTTAACATCCTTAGAGATTTCACAGCTGAGTAATTGTGTCAGAGCCCAGAGTTTTTTTCCAGTTGTCTTGACTAGACTGTTTTCACCCTTAAAGCAGCTAGTAATATTTTAAATATTTTAAATAAATATGTTAAATATGTCTTAGCTAATTAAAAATTCCGATAACAATTTTTTAATTTTTTGTTAAAAATTTTTAGGATAAATTATTTTTATGGATATCAAAATAATGATTAGAAAAGAATTTCAGATTTTTCTTTTCATCTCAGATAGGCTGGGACACTCCTTTAAATCCACTGTATGTCAGAAAGTGCCTGGGACCAAATTTAAAAGTTTTCTTCCTGATAAACCTTTTTTGTAAGCACACACAATCATTAATGTTCACATACTGCTTGCTCTTTCAAGTGGTTAAGATGCTCACCTAGGATCAATGAAACTCAGCTTTCAAGTCCATCCTCAGTCATGGAAGTTTACCAGGTGATCTTGATTCAGTCACTTCTATTCTCAAATTGATTGTAGGCAATTTGTGGGCAACATCAGAGGAGGGAATGCTCCTTGGAACATACTTGACAGTGAAATAGAAAACTAACAGTAAAATAATAGGTGTTCTGCTTGTTGCTGCTCAATCGTTTCTCAAATTATGAAGGAATGTTCAGAATACAAGGATTAAACCGGCATTCTCCAGCTTCTCTGCTGCCAGATTATTTAGGTAACAGCTGAGCAGTGATGAAGTAAGCTGCTTCAACAACCTGGTCAGCCCTATAAGTCTGCAGAAAAAGCAGAGCATTGGGTCCTTTAGTTCCATTTCAAAAAGACAGAAACTAACCCAGCCCTGCAGGAAAAAGGGCCAATCTTGATGACTGAAGCTGTTTATAAATTCATACGTTAGGGCAGCGCTCGTAAGCATCACGTAGCACCCAAACCTTTATTAGTTATCCATTGTACAGTGTAAACATGCATGTGTGCCATTCTCATGAGATCATCAAGTCTCAAGAGATTTAAGTAGTTCATTAATTTCATAAACTTGGAACCATTTTTATAGCTGTTGAGAGATTTAGTGCTTATTGGCAGTCTCACCCCTTTGTTTGATAGAAAAGGCTATACCCTGATGGTCCGTTTAGAAGCGTATCTAAAACTTCCAAGGTCCTCCACAATAATAGAACTCTTAGTTCTATTTCTTAACTCCAAACCTCTCCTTTTCCACGGCTTAGAGTTAAATCGAGGATAATTCTTGTCTCTGTGCATAGTTCCCATTCTATTCCAGATTTCACTACTAAAATAATCCTTATAGGTAATCTTAATGAACACATTTTTTTATTGTGCCTGCATGTGGTGCTGTGCTTATAGTGTTTAGCGCAAATTCAGAAGGTATACTGCAGAGTCAAGGGAAATGTATATTATGAAAATGGCTCTTCCCTCCCTCCCCAATTTTATCTCTGGGTTTATGCTGAAGAAGTACAGAGTAGTTTACGAATGCTGTTGTGACAAGAGTGGCTTCCTGCTGTGTAATTTCACTGCATATATTTTGAACAAATATATTTAATGTTGTGTAAGCAGCATTTAGACTGGATCATAGTTACGTGTTCTAGATGTATGTTGCTTAGCTTCTGCCAAAGATTGTCACCTTGGAAAACAGCACAAAAAGTGAGATAGCTTAACAAAATTGACGTAGTGCCTTTTTTCAAAAACAATGTCAGGTAACATAAAATAGTGTAAAATATTTGTTGTAGATTTCAGATGTTGTGCCCATTTCTTAAGGTTATATCTGGTTACAAATTTTTAAATGATGATCACTATTTCAAAATTGGCAGTCTAGATGAAAACCAGAGAATAAAAGGATTAAACCACATTCTGCTGTTCTTCTTTAGAAACATTCCTGCGTAAATACTGCAGTAATACTGTGTCATGAAAAGTGTATCCTTTCTTGTTGTATCCTTTTTGTGTATCTTTTTGGAAAAAAAAACTTATTTTCTAGCATTGACGTAGACAAAAAGTTGTAATACAGGCTAAAATAGTAAATCATTCTTCTTTCATTTAACAGGGCACCCATAGAGGTTTCTAGCTTTTAAATATGCCTTTTAAAATCTCAGTTATGGCTGCCAGACCTTCAGTAAGTGTAAGTGCTCTGCTTACGTTGGTAGAGCTTAAATGCTGTACTGTATACTAACTGATGGTCTGGACTCAAGTAACGACTGCACTAAAATTACATTAGAGAATAGTGACTTCCAATATCCAGGGAGAAAAATAAAGTCTTTATATGTAGTTATGTGCTTGTTCTAATCTACAACTCAGCTCTTCTATCATGCATTTTATTTATTGATTTGATTTCTATGGCCCCCCATCTCAGCAAGGTCGCCGGTGTACACCATGAAACAAAAACCACCATTCTTGCTTACAATTTCATTCTCTATGTAACAGAGTAAAGCACAATAGCACTTACAGACCATTGGATTCAGAACTGGCCTTCAACAAATAGAAGGGCTTCTTCCTTGAATAAAAGGGACTGTAAGCTAGAGGATACTTGTAGTGGAGAAAGGAAAGAGACACAGTTTTTGGCCCTAGACTACTTCTTGCCCTTTGGGTTGAGTCTCCCAGTGTTCAGGTGCAGATTTGCAAGAAGGAGAATAAATCAAACAGTTATCTCCTTTCCTTCAGTGAGAGCATCCTGCTCAGTAGAATTTCAGCCAACAGAAGTATGGGTTCAAGTCTTAGCTTGGCTTTTTTTTTTAAAAGAAAGTTTGAAGTCTTTTCTATTGCGTAATATATGGGTATTTAATGCATTTTTAAATTATTCCAGGTGCGTTTTTGAGTTCCGTGTCTTACAAGTGTGTTCGAGCTCTGGGAAGAAGATGCATGGTAGCAGAACTGTTGAATAGTATGTAAAAGTACCCCAAATACCATACAACATTCTGGTAATTATAGGTGCATCTATCTTTTTAAACAAAACACTTCCAATGGTTCACATAGCATTTGTGGAAAATGCTTCATTTAAAGCTCTAATAAAATATTCTGTTTTGCATTGTTATTAATGGTTTCACCAAAGCACATTTTTTGTCTGACATCAAACCAGAACATGGTAATACAATAACAAAATATCTAAACGGGCATCTGGTCTTTGTCTTTGAAACTTCTTAGAAAGGGGGTTTATTGATTATGGGAGTGGAGAAAGAGAAGAGGTAAAATGCCCTGATGCATAATTTCCTTTTGTGGGTGTAGCTGCTGGAAGTGCTGTTCTCCCACTTGCTCCTTTTTCTTGCATTGTCAAGAGTGTCGGCCCTTTGTCTGAATGATGTTGCCATAACAGCAAAAAGGAAGAGGACATTATGAATTGGGACGTGACTCGGCATAAATTCTGTGGGAATGTTTACCCTGTTAAGTTATTAAACGGGGTTAAAAGCATTCCTGCAATCTCCTTGGGGCTTGAACCCAGTTCACTGGATAAACCTGATAGGCCATAGATCCTGTACTCTGATATGATATGATCTGGGGGGGAGGGGGACTCAAGTTAAAAAAACCTGAGATGTGGGTGGGTGGTGGAGCTACAGGGTGGACTTGCTTGTCCCTATCTGCAGTTCTTCAGAGCTTCTAACAACGGATGGAGATGAAGAAGAGTGTTACTCCAGCAAAACAAGTTGGAGGACAAGCAAAATATGAAGATTGGTAACGGCAAGAAAAGCTTCAGAAGAAGATAAAAAAGGGAAATGGCCTGGTCTAATCCATAGAATTGCTAAAAGGCTTACAGTCCTATAAAGATTTTTCAGGCTCTTGATTATGAAGAGATATTTCCAGGAACAATAAACACTGGCAAATTTGTGCTTATAAATCTGATAAGGAAAAAAAGTGGTATAAGGTGGATCCAACTCTGATCATTATCTTACAAAGGTAATTTTTCCTATCCTGCGGTCAGCAGTGCAAATCGGAGGAGCTGAGGGGGGAATGTCAGTGCACTCTTAGTTTGGAAAGAGCTGTGCACAGAGTAGCATGGAAGGAACTACTGAAGACAGGCATCCTGCTTTTCTTCCAATTGGGGCTTTTGCCTCACGGCGTACCTGCCAATCTTCTACTGCTGCAAAAGTTTATTGGCATTGACTGAAAAAAAATGTTCCTTGCAATAGTGATTTTGACTTCTTGGCTTCACTGTAGTATTAAATTTGTGCTTTCCTTGAATGAAATTGGGGTACAATTGTGGGTGAGTCGGTATTGGAGATAATCAAGAGAGGAAGATCTGATGAGGCCATCTGCCATTTTTGGGTGATGTCTACAATGGAACAGCCTCTGTTCCATAGTGCATTTCCCCAAGGTGAGAATGGTCCTTGTGTCAGTGGCTTGGGGGAAGATGGGCATAATGGTGGTTGGTTCCCTCTATCCTCTCAGTTGGAGGGCACCTGGTTGGGAAGTGACTTCGGTATAGTCTCAGTGCAGCTTAAAAACACAGTTAAAGGTTTGCTTCATACTACTGTCATCTCAAAAATTAATATCCAGCATGCAAGAGCAAATACTATGGTGATTTAAAACAAGCCAAGTCAGGTTGACCAACGAGTCTCATGACATTATAGTTAGCAGTTGGAAGATTGGCAAGCAAATAAATATGACTGCGATCCTCGAGAGAAAACTTAAATCTTCCGCCCACCTATGAAATTATCTCGAATGCTGATGTCCAACCATTACTCCAGCACAGCTCCAGTACTTGCAGCTTCTAAGCCGAGCACCATGTCATTAGAAAGATTTTCAAAAATTTATTCTAATCACCTGGGTAACAGTTACACAGACTTGCTGGCAGTTAAAAGTTCACTGCTGATGTAAAGCAGGTTGGGAATTTGGAAGTAATTTGTCTCAAAACATCTGGAGGTCACTAGAATGGGAAATATTGAATTTAGACAAATTGGGTAAAAGGCTATAGTGCCAGAATTCCTTAATTTGACACTCAGCTAATTAAAGCTTTTTTTAAAAAAAAATCAGAACAATTCCCTTTATGGCTTTGAAAGTAGGAGTTGGAAGAGAATTAAAAAACTTCCTATAGCAGGGAATGTGTTTTGTGCAGATTTTTGTATGGCTTTCTGCCACATTGAAGACTTATGGATACAGATTAACTTGATTCTGAGGAAAAGTGGAAAAATAGTTCAATGCAAGCAAGTAAAGTGAGATATGCTAAAACAAAAAAAGACTAATTTTGCATACATCAGTAGGGATTCAGGTGGAATCAACTTTTGCATTGTGACATTCCTTAGGAATGGGGTTAAAAACCCAAACTCAAGTTTTCAGAACCCTGTGGCATTCTACAAGTTGTATAAGATACGTATACTTGCCCAACCCATCCCTTTTAGGGCTTCTATTCACACAACGAGCAAGCTTGCAAAATCCGTGTTTGTTTGTTTTTAAATGTGCCAACGACGTTTAATTTCAGCCCGTGCCTCTCTTGTGGATCTGTAACGCCTACTGGAAAATAGATTTGTGCGAAGGAAATCGGGATGATGGGTCGGGGCGAGTCAACAGATTTGCTTTTGCAATACAAGGAGGCTTAAGTGCGGGTGGCTGCGGGGAGCGTCGGCTCACCGCGGGAGTAGAAATCATTAATCGCCCACAAGGGGATGGTGCGTGGTTGGCTGCGTTGCGGACACGAGAAGGAAGCAGCCAAATGTTTATGACAGGCCAAATGTTTATCTCTGTTTAGGAAGGGATACGGGCGGAGGAGAGGGCATTTTAACC